>JAHBBA010001271.1:0-120026 GCA_018806925.1 Skeletonema costatum
ACAACCTCGTAGATGACCTGATGAGGCCCAATTATGGATGGCCGCCAGCACTACTCTAGAACCATATCGTATCTATCGCTGTCAATATGGCAATCAACAGCTTCTAATGACCCATGATAGTTGGCCATGATAGTATAGAAGCATCTTTTACACGGCTCAAGCTCTCTTTGTTTGTATAGGCGTCGCTACAACCTCGTAGATGACCTGATGAGGCCCAATTATGGATGGCCGCCAGCACTACTCTAGAACCATATCGCATCTATCGCTGTCAATATGGCAATCAACAGCTTCTAGCGACCCATGATAGTTGGTAATGATAGTATAGAAGCATCTTTTACACGGCTCAAGCTCTCTTTGTTTGTATAGGCGTCGCTACAACCTCGTAGATGACCTGATGAGGCCCAATTATGGATGGCCGCCAGCACTACTCTAGAACCATATCGTATCTATCGCTGTCAATATGGCAATCAACAGCTTCTAATGACCCATGATAGTTGGCCATGATAGTATAGAAGCATCTTTTACACGGCTCAAGCTCTCTTTGTTTGTATAGGCGTCGCTACAACCTCGTAGATGACCTGATGAGGCCCAATTATGGATGGCCGCCAGCACTACTCTAGAACCATATCGTATCTATCGCTGTCAATATGGCAATCAACAGCTTCTAGCGACCCATGATAGTTGGCCATGATAGTATAGAAGCATCTTTTACACGGCTCAATCTCTCTTTGTTTGTATAGGCGTCGCTACAACCTTGTAGATGACCTGATGAGGCCCAATTATGGATGGCCGCCAGCACTACTCTAGAACCATATCGTATCTATCGCTGTCAATATGGCAATCAACAGCTTCTAGCGGCCCATGATAGTTGGTCATGATAGTATAGAAGCATCTTTTACACGGCTCAAGCTTTTTTTATTTTTATAGGCGTCGCTACAACCTCGTAGATGACCTGATGAGGCCCAATTATGGATGGCCGCCAGCACTACTCTAGAACCATATCGCATCTATCGCTGTCAATATGGCAATCAACAGCTTCTAGCGACCCATGATAGTTGGTAATGATAGTATAGAAGCATCTTTTACACGGCTCAAGCTCTCTTTGTTTGTACAGGCGTCGCTACAACCTCGTAGATGACCTGATGAGGCCCAATTATGGATGGCCGCCAGCACTACTCTAGAACCATATCGTATCTATCGCTGTCAATATGGCAATCAACAGCTTCTAGCGACCCATGATAGTTGGCCATGATAGTATAGAAGCATCTTTTACACGGCTCAAGCTCTCTTTGTTTGTATAGGCGTCGCTACAACCTCGTAGATGACCTGATGAGGCCCAATTATGGATGGCCGCCAGCACTACTCTAGAACCATATCGTATCTATCGCTGTCAATATGGCAATCAACAGCTTCTAGCGACCCATGATAGTTGGCCATGATAGTATAGAAGCATCTTTTACACGGCTCAAGCTCTCTTTGTTTGTATAGGCGTCGCTACAACCTCGTAGATGACCTGATGAGGCCCAATTATGGATGGCCGCCAGCACTACTCTAGAACCATATCGTATCTATCGCTGTCAATATGGCAATCAACAGCTTCTAGCGACCCATGATAGTTGGCCATGATAGTATAGAAGCATCTTTTACACGGCTCAAGCTCTCTTTGTTTGTATAGGCGTCGCTACAACCTTGTAGATGACCTGATGAGGCCCAATTAGGGATGGCCGCCAGCACTACTCTAGAACCATATCGTATCTATCGCTGTCAATATGGCAATCAACAGCTTCTAGCGGCCCATGATAGTTGGCCATGATAGTATAGAAGCATCTTTTACACGGCTCAAGCTCTCTTTGTTTGTATAGGCGTCGCTACAACCTCGTAGATGACCTGATGAGGCCCAATTATGGATGGCCGCCAGCACTACTCTAGAACCATATCGTATCTATCGCTGTCAATATGGCAATCAACAGCTTCTAGCGACCCATGATAGTTGGCCATGATAGTATAGAAGCATCTTTTACACGGCTCAAGCTCTCTTTGTTTGTATAGGCGTCGCTACAACCTCGTAGATGACCTGATGAGGCCCAATTATGGATGGCCGCCAGCACTACTCTAGAACCATATCGCATCTATCGCTGTCAATATGGCAATCAACAGCTTCTAGCGACCCATGATAGTTGGCCATGATAGTATAGAAGCATCTTTTACACGGCTCAAGCTCTCTTTGTTTGTATAGGCGTCGCTACAACCTCGTAGATGACCTGATGAGGCCCAATTATGGATGGCCGCCAGCACTACTCTAGAACCATATCGTATCTATCGCTGTCAATATGGCAATCAACAGCTTCTAATGACCCATGATAGTTGGCCATGATAGTATAGAAGCATCTTTTACACGGCTCAAGCTCTCTTTGTTTGTATAGGCGTCGCTACAACCTCGTAGATGACCTGATGAGGCCCAATTATGGATGGCCGCCAGCACTACTCTAGAACCATATCGTATCTATCGCTGTCAATATGGCAATCAACAGCTTCTAGCGACCCATGATAGTTGGCCATGATAGTATAGAAGCATCTTTTACACGGCTCAAGCTCTCTTTGTTTGTATAGGCGTCGCTACAACCTCGTAGATGACCTGATGAGGCCCAATTATGGATGGCCGCCAGCACTACTCTAGAACCATATCGTATCTATCGCTGTCAATATGGCAATCAACAGCTTCTAGCGGCCCATGATAGTTGGCCATGATAGTATAGAAGCATCTTTTACACGGCTCAAGCTCTTTTTGTTTTTATAGGCGTCGCTACAACCTCGTAGATGACCTGATGAGGCCCAATTATGGATGGCCGCCAGCACTACTCTAGAACCATATCGCATCTATCGCTGTCAATATGGCAATCAACAGCTTCTAGCGACCCATGATAGTTGGTAATGATAGTATAGAAGCATCTTTTACACGGCTCAAGCTCTCTTTGTTTGTATAGGCGTCGCTACAACCTCGTAGATGACCTGATGAGGCCCAATTATGGATGGCCGCCAGCACTACTCTAGAACCATATCGTATCTATCGCTGTCAATATGGCAATCAACAGCTTCTAGCGACCCATGATAGTTGGCCATGATAGTATAGAAGCATCTTTTACACGGCTCAAGCTCTCTTTGTTTGTATAGGCGTCGCTACAACCTCGTAGATGACCTGATGAGGCCCAATTATGGATGGCCGCCAGCACTACTCTAGAACCATATCGTATCTATCGCTGTCAATATGGCAATCAACAGCTTCTAGCGACCCATGATAGTTGGCCATGATAGTATAGAAGCATCTTTTACACGGCTCAAGCTCTCTTTGTTTGTATAGGCGTCGCTACAACCTCGTAGATGACCTGATGAGGCCCAATTATGGATGGCCGCCAGCACTACTCTAGAACCATATCGTATCTATCGCTGTCAATATGGCAATCAACAGCTTCTAGCGACCCATGATAGTTGGCCATGATAGTATAGAAGCATCTTTTACACGGCTCAAGCTCTTTTTGTTTGTATAGGCGTCGCTACAACCTCGTAGATGACCTGATGAGGCCCAATTATGGATGGCCGCCAGCACTACTCTAGAACCATATCGCATCTATCGCTGTCAATATGGCAATCAAACAGGCTGGAGAGAAAAAGGAGTATGGGGGGGAAGAAGGGAGAGGAGAGATAAAGAAGAGTGACACGGAGAAAGAGAGAAGGGGGGGGGAGAGAGGAAGAGAAAAAGAGGGAGGAAAGAGAAGGAAGGAAGGCAAAAAGAGGGATGGGAAGAAGAAAGAAAGAAGAGAGTAAAAAGAGACTGTATGCGAGAGAGGGAAAGAGGGCAGACCAGCAACAGCGGCAGAAGGAAAAACGGAGAGTGGGAAAGGAGAGGATGAGAAGAAGGCGGGGTAAAAGGCTTCCAAGAGAGAGGGTGGTGGAGAGGAGGACGCAGGAAATAACAAGAGGTAAGGATGGAAGGAGGGGAGGAAAACAATGGGAGGGCAGAAGGGAAGAACAAAGAAATAGAAGAGTAGAAAAGAGGAGGTAGAGCACCGAGTACAGGCAATGATGGAAATTAAAAAGCACGTGGAGAGCGACAAAGGAGAGGGAGGACAATGATAGGAGAGAAGAAGACGGGGAAACGGCGAAAAGCAGAGGGGGTGTGGGAGAAGAGGACGTGGAGAGGAAAACACTGGGAGAGGACCAGAGGAGGGACAAATGCAGGGAGGGAAGACAAGAAAAGACGCCTGAGAAAAAAAGATCGGAGAGAGAGAGGGCATAATGAGGTGCAAGCAAAAATGCGGAGAGAGGAAGAAGGAGAGGGGACATAGGGATAGGCAGGAGAACGAAGAGTGGAAAAGGCAGAAAAGAGGGGGGAGAGGGGGAGAGGGACCAGCTAGCGGGGAAAACAGCGGAGAGGAAAGGAGGACGGGACAAAGTAAGGGCAGCAGACGCAAGACAGCAAATAGATAACTATGCGATATAATGGTACGGAAACAAAGAGTAGAATGAGAGAGAGGGAAAAGCAGGGCAATAACAAAGAGGCGAGAGAAAAGGAGAGGGGGTAAGGAGAGAAAAGGAGAGGGATAGAAGCAAGCAGTGGGATAAACTGGAGAAAAGCATAGCGGGGGGGGGAGATGAGGCAGCCCGAAAAACGCGAGATGAAAGGATGAGGACACAAGGAGGGTAGGGAAGCACAGAATAATAGGGAGAACACATAGAGGAGCAGATAGAGGGAATAGAGGGCAAGTCATAACAGCTGTCGAATAGAAACCACGGAATAGTGGGCCGAATGGGAGATAGTAATCAGGTTTTTTGGTTGGTTTTTTTTGTTGTTTTTTGTTGGTTGTTCTTTTTTTTCATTCTTATTTTTTTTGATGCATTATGTCTCATTTACAAGCTACTCACAGCTACTCTTTGTGTTGCTTGCTCTCGTAGCGTCGGAATTACTACTAACCTCGCATTAGATGTATCCGTGCTTCAGGATGAGGCACAAGCTAGCGGAATAGCCGACAGCCACTTACTCAGAATCCATATCCGTAATACTATCGTGTCAATATGGCAATCAACAGTTATAGCGACCCATTGATAGTATAGGCACATTGATAGCGATACTAGTGATTTCAGGCAGTGTCCTTAATCCACATTCGGGCTCATAAGCCTCTCTTTATGTTAATGTACATAGGCGTCGTACAACCGGTAGATGACCTGATGAGACCAATTAGGGATGGCCGCCAGCACTACTCTAGTATACCATATCGTATCTATTCGCTGTCATATATGGCATATCATCAGCTTCTAGCCGTCATCAAGCAATCTGGATAGTTGGCCATGATAGTATAGAAGCATCTTTTACACGGCCTCCAAGCTTGATGTTTTACTCATAGTTCCCACTACAGCGTCCGCTTTACCTAGACATTCGGAGTAGACTGAGCTGATGGGGCCAGCGGGGGTTATTTTTTGGCGCCCCCCCCTCTCCCCCCCCGCGCATCGTAAAGGGATGAAGGGCCCAGGCAGCTGACTAACTCTCAAGCACACCAAGGCCTGTAACTCGATTCTAGCGCTGTCATATGGCAACCTAACATAAACCAATCAACAGACTTTCTAAGCCGACCCATGATAGTTGGCCATGATAGTATAGAAGCATCTTTTACACGGCTCAAGCTCTCTTTGTTTGTATAGGCGTCGCTACAACCTCGTAGATGACCTGATGAGGCCCAATTATGGATGGCCGCCAGCACTACTCTAGAACCATATCGTATCTATCGCTGTCAATATGGCAATCAACAGCTTCTAGCGACCCATGATAGTTGGCCATGATAGTATAGAAGCATCTTTTACACGGCTCAAGCTCTCTTTGTTTGTATAGGCGTCGCTACAACCTCGTAGATGACCTGATGAGGCCCAATTATGGATGGCCGCCAGCACTACTCTAGAACCATATCGTATCTATCGCTGTCAATATGGCAATCAACAGCTTCTAGCGACCCATGATAGTTGGCCATGATAGTATAGAAGCATCTTTTACACGGCTCAAGCTCTCTTTGTTTGTATAGGCGTCGCTACAACCTCGTAGATGACCTGATGAGGCCCAATTATGGATGGCCGCCAGCACTACTCTAGAACCATATCGTATCTATCGCTGTCAATATGGCAATCAACAGCTTCTAGCGACCCATGATAGTTGGTAATGATAGTATAGAAGCATCTTTTACACGGCTCAAGCTCTCTTTGTTTGTATAGGCGTCGCTACAACCTCGTAGATGACCTGATGAGGCCCAATTATGGATGGCCGCCAGCACTACTCTAGAACCATATCGTATCTATCGCTGTCAATATGGCAATCAACAGCTTCTAGCGACCCATGATAGTTGGTCATGATAGTATAGAAGCATCTTTTACACGGCTCAAGCTCTCTTTGTTTGTATAGGCGTCGCTACAACCTCGTAGATGACCTGATGAGGCCCAATTATGGATGGCCGCCAGCACTACTCTAGAACCATATCGTATCTATCGCTGTCAATATGGCAATCAACAGCTTCTAGCGACCCATGATAGTTGGCCATGATAGTATAGAAGCATCTTTTACACGGCTCAAGCTCTCTTTGTTTGTATAGGCGTCGCTACAACCTCGTAGATGACCTGATGAGGCCCAATTATGGATGGCCGCCAGCACTACTCTAGAACCATATCGTATCTATCGCTGTCAATATGGCAATCAACAGCTTCTAGCGACCCATGATAGTTGGCCATGATAGTATAGAAGCATCTTTTACACGGCTCAAGCTCTTTTTGTTTTTATAGGCGTCGCTACAACCTCGTAGATGACCTGATGAGGCCCAATTATGGATGGCCGCCAGCACTACTCTAGAACCATATCGTATCTATCGCTGTCAATATGGCAATCAACAGCTTCTAGCGACCCATGATAGTTGGTAATGATAGTATAGAAGCATCTTTTACACGGCTCAAGCTCTCTTTGTTTGTATAGGCGTCGCTACAACCTCGTAGATGACCTGATGAGGCCCAATTATGGATGGCCGCCAGCACTACTCTAGAACCATATCGTATCTATCGCTGTCAATATGGCAATCAACAGCTTCTAGCGACCCATGATAGTTGGCAATGATAGTATAGAAGCATCTTTTACACGGCTCAAGCTCTCTTTGTTTGTATAGGCGTCGCTACAACCTCGTAGATGACCTGATGAGGCCCAATTATGGATGGCCGCCAGCACTACTCTAGAACCATATCGTATCTATCGCTGTCAATATGGCAATCAACAGCTTCTAGCGACCCATGATAGTTGGCCATGATAGTATAGAAGCATCTTTTACACGGCTCAAGCTCTCTTTGTTTGTATAGGCGTCGCTACAACCTCGTAGATGACCTGATGAGGCCCAATTATGGATGGCCGCCAGCACTACTCTAGAACCATATCGTATCTATCGCTGTCAATATGGCAATCAACAGCTTCTAGCGACCCATGATAGTTGGCCATGATAGTATAGAAGCATCTTTTACACGGCTCAAGCTCTCTTTGTTTGTATAGGCGTCGCTACAACCTCGTAGATGACCTGATGAGGCACAATTATGGATGGCCGCCAGCACTACTCTAGAACCATATCGTATCTATCGCTGTCAATATGGCAATCAACAGCTTCTAGCGACCCATGATAGTTGGCCATGATAGTATAGAAGCATCTTTTACACGGCTCAAGCTCTCTTTGTTTGTATAGGCGTCGCTACAACCTCGTAGATGACCTGATGAGGCCCAATTATGGATGGCCGCCAGCACTACTCTAGAACCATATCGTATCTATCGCTGTCAATATGGCAATCAACAGCTTCTAGCGACCCATGATAGTTGGCCATGATAGTATAGAAGCATCTTTTACACGGCTCAAGCTCTCTTTGTTTGTATAGGCGTCGCTACAACCTCGTAGATGACCTGATGAGGCCCAATTATGGATGGCCGCCAGCACTACTCTAGAACCATATCGTATCTATCGCTGTCAATATGGCAATCAACAGCTTCTAGCGACCCATGATAGTTGGCCATGATAGTATAGAAGCATCTTTTACACGGCTCAAGCTCTCTTTGTTTGTATAGGCGTCGCTACAACCTCGTAGATGACCTGATGAGGCCCAATTATGGATGGCCGCCAGCACTACTCTAGAACCATATCGTATCTTTAGCTGTCAATATGGCAATCAACAGCTTCTAGCGACCCATGATAGTTGGCCATGATAGTATAGAAGCATCTTTTACACGGCTCAAGCTCTCTTTGTTTGTATAGGCGTCGCTACAACCTCGTAGATGACCTGATGAGGCCCAATTATGGATGGCCGCCAGCACTACTCTAGAACCATATCGTATCTATCGCTGTCAATATGGCAATCAACAGCTTCTAGCGACCCATGATAGTTGGCCATGATAGTATAGAAGCATCTTTTACACGGCTCAAGCTCTCTTTGTTTGTACTTAGGCGTTCAGCTAACAACCTTGTAAGATGACCGTTGAGGCACCCAAGTATGGATGGCGCAGCCTCAGCATCCTATACTCTAGACACCATCAGATCCGTTACATCTATCGCTGGTCAATTCATGGCACAATCAAACAGCTTCCTATGTTGTTGATGGGGCCTGCTAGGTTGCCGAACCGTCAGTGGTGGGTGCCGACCCCATTTCGGTGAGAGTCCTTCATCTTGTCAAACTTTGCCCTCTGCGACTCATGCGGGCGATTTGGAGGGATGTGATTGTGTCAGAAGATGATGTGGCGGATTTTGCAAGTTGTACCCCGACTGTTCAGCCCAAATCTTAGTCCAGCAAAATGTTTGTCCCCCGGGGGATAGTACGTTCGAGGTTCGAGGAAGTTGCAGTATTGTATTGTATTGTACATAAGTATTCTAACCATAGGTACAACTTTCAGAAATGTTTCCCCAGAAGCGAGACCTTTGGGCGCGAGATCAACCCAGGGCAAAAAAAAAAATACTTTTCGGAGCTCTGCGTCATGGCGTCAACTAACCCTGCGTAATATCTGGATATAGTACTGTTATGGGTGGTGACGCTAGTTAAATTTACTAACAAAGCGAATTTTGGAAAATCACTCCAACACCTCACGGACAGTTTCTCTATACCCCTAGTACCAATGAACCGCAACGGGAGCCATCGTAGGTCCTCTACTTATGTAGTTACGGCGATATCCACTTCACTAGCACTCGCCTAGTTAAATGACCAATTTTTGTCTATATTGGTCCCTGCAGCGATTGAATCGTCAAATTACCGCCCCATCTCGCAGACATTGGTCCACTGGGGTCATGCCTCGACATTCGTATCCTTGGTTTCATCTTCATCGCCCATGTTGGTACTCGTAGGGGGATCGGAAGGGTCGAATTCCAGAATTGCCCAAAGTCCAAAAAATTGTTGGCGCGCCCCGCGATCAAGCCTCATTTTCACTAAGAACAAAACATCAACAAATCCACCATGTTCCTCGACACTGTGCACCACGTTACGGACCTGCTCACACATCGAATGATGGCTCTATGGACAGCTCATCGTCTATATATTCGGCGGCAATCGAGATTTTAGTGGTCGTAACCGGCCATAATGGTCGTAATGCAATTTGAAATTTGGGCATGGAAAATTGCCCTTCTGGGGTGTATGCTTGCCTCATGGTCTGTATCTCGGCCATATAAACACTCTAATGCAGCGAATGCATCATCTGATGCTATATTGTGATGTGCTTGGTCAATTTTGTGTCGTGGCTGATTCTACAAATACAATAATGCAGTCTATATTTGCGATTCGGAATACACATCATCACCTCGACACATCATCGTCGGAGGAGGAACGGAAGGAACAACTCGCGACACATACATCTACTAAGTGTGTAGATTAGTTCTATTTACAATTTTTACAATATATACAATATTTATGGCTCATCGTCATGGCCATCATCAGTTGGGGGGACGTAATCGGTTGTATAGGTTGTCGTCAAATCCGCCTTCGTCATCTGAAATCTTGCATGTGTTGTGTCTCAGTGCCAAATGATGCAATCACGTCTCGCATAAGCGCATTCTTCTCGAAAGCCTTCTCTTCGACAACGCTCAAATACTCGGAGGCTTCTACATTGGCAAATTCTGCCCACAAATCCAGCTTGGTGGCTTTTGCCCTTTTCAACTGTTGAGCTCGACGTTTGGTTCCTCGTCGGCGGAGTCATTATTACCAAGGATATCATCAAGACTATCATCGCTCTGTGATATTTCTGCTGGAGAGTTTGATCGTTGAGTATCTGCAACATGCTGACGTCGAAACCTTTCGCTTGCGATGCCTTCTACCTCTATGTCTTGGCTATCGCCGCTCAGTCGCATGCTTCTGCGGGTGATTACACGAGGTATGTCCGATGTTGTTAGCACATTCAATGCTACAAGAATGTCATGTATTTGCTCCTTGACTCTCGCTAGAACAGAAGGTGGTATACGGTCTTGTTTGACTCCAAAGTAATCAGCGAAGAACAAAGCAATGACCGGTAAGTCCTGAATAGAGTATGAATCTCCTTCTTCATCCCCGCTCATCCATTGCCTCCATAGCCTCCTACGCCTCGCACCAATGGACTTGTAGACATTCTTTGAAAGCTCCTTGTGTTCCCCCACAACGTATCGTGCTATCTCGATCTCAGTCATCAACGAAGTAGACCGACTACTCTCCGACGTACCAATGAAGTAGTATTTGGCAGGACGAAACAAGACAGCAACTTCATTTTGCTTTGATGTATTGTTGCTCCTGTTGACTTGATAGTGGGGATTGAAAGTGTTATCAGCGGATAGATCCAAAAGATCGATTTTGACATTGTAGGGTTCAGGGTTGGCCTTGAATGTATTGTTGGATACGGCACCGGATCCGCCTTCTCTCACACACTTGGTACAACCTTCCAAGTCGTCTGTGCTTATTCTCAGACGCTCGGCGAGGGTGGCTACGTGTATCCAGTGCGTGGATGGCTCGAGTGCATGGACAGCCTTCGCCGTCTGAAGAAATGACACCATCGATTATGACACGCTTTGCTACAATCGGGCCTCAATTCGGTTCAATCTATTGAGTATCTACCTAATGGATCGACGTGGCATGGTTTGATAGACGAACATCTTGTCTTTGCTGGCAAATATAGACCGAATGTGTTGCTGACTCGTGAGAACCGATCTCTCTATCGCATTGTCCAGTTTAGACGGAGTATTACGAAGCGAAATGAGTTCTCCAACTCCACACAGCAATCAGCTCGATCGGTAGGGTGTAGTAGAAGAGCTCTGCAAGCTAAACTGTGTCGATCGACCTCTTAGTTGTCGAGAATGAGCATTCGCTATGACGGAGGTCTGATCTTGGCTGAGATTCTAAAATGCTAGCAAATCGCTAGATAAATGAGGCCAAAAAAATTCAAAACATGCTCAAATGATGCTCATGGAAGTTGTCGATTCTATGGCTCTGAGGGGTCGAATGGATGCGTGTTGGCATGCGTTCGACTCCTCAACACCTTGCGAATCGAATGGAGCCCAACACGCATCCATTCGACCCCTCAGAGTACGAGGGAGCCTCTCTAAAGTCAGACAATCGCTCGACTTTGGACGATTCCAACTCGTCTCATAGTCAACCAATTCACACAACCAGCACATGAATCGTAAACTAGAGGAGAAGAGCTTTTCATTAGTAGTCTTGGATTTACTGTAGAGTTAATATTTAATTAGCCTATCTATTTCCAAAAAAATAGCCATTTTAAGGGGGTACTTAGCGACGTAGTTAGCGTCACCACCCATAACTGTTTGTTTTTCATGTTATTGTACTGTTGCAAGGAAATTCAGGCAATTCTGCATGCACTCATCACTCATATATCTCAACACCAAACTTACACGACCATAAACAACCGCTGTGCTTATGAGTGACAACAAAAGTAGTAGCCGCAGCAAGAAATCCTCCACTGAAACTGAAAGCAGTGTCACTTTCAGTGGAGGTTCTGTCCCCGCCACTTCTTCCAACGGCCACTCTGTTGATACAGTGCATAGCACTGATATCTTTGCCGTAAATTCAAAACGCAGCAGCAAGAAATCCTGCACTAAAACTGAAAGTGAAAGCAGCCTCGCGACATCCAGTGGAGCCTCTATCACTACCGATGCAGGTCAAGCTGTTGGGGTGAGCGCCGATTGTGCCTTCGTTGGGGCAATCGCAGATCATAACACCATCAGTTGTGATCAATCAACACAGTCCACCGTACAGCAATCAATACAGGATAGCGTCCTGACTACTGCCGGTCAAGCTGTTGGGGCGAACGCCAATTGCGCCCTTATTGGGGCAATCGCAGAAGGAGATTATGATGACAGTGGAGACGAATCGGGAGCGGTTCAAAAACTCGTCTCGTCTGATGGGTTATGTTGGGATGGCGAGGAACCCCGTAGAGGAGGTGTGAATGACGATTCTGCGTCGCTGGAGGTCTCCGCAATTACTCCTGCAAGAAGTGCATATACCCTGTCACATCCAGTTACAATGGATAAACTACGTTTTTCTTCGTTGGGGTTGCACGGACGTAAGAATGAGATTGAGGTCTTAAGAGGATGTTTTGATAGGTTTGTGACCAAGTTGGAGGAGTTGGAGGAGAGCGAAAGCTCATTCTACGAAAGTGATAATAGTTGCGACAAATCATGCGAAGTGGTATTTATCAGTGGTGAATCAGGAACTGGAAAGGTGAGTAAGAGTGTGGTGCATTACACACACTCAGATTACCAGCTGCAATCAACATATCTATTTTTGACTCACCCACCCTTTTGTTGTCACCCCCTTTCTCAACAGACTGCTCTGGCAGAATCCATTAAAGAACGTGTAGCAAGTTGTGAGGGAACTTACATCACAGGTAAATTCGATCTAAAACTACGCGGACCTTACTTCGGCATCATATCCCTCTTTCGTGAGCTTTGCGGAGAGATACTGGAACTCCGGCGAATCAACAGCGATAGGTATCAAGAATTGTGCCGTAGTATTATATCGGAGGTGGGCGGTGAGATAGTACTTTTGACCAATATTGTACCTGTGTTGGAAGAGGCGATCGAGGTTCCTTTCATGCCGGACGTAGTTGCTGACCAAGGCAACAAAGAAGCGAAGGAACGCTTGAAGTATGCCTTTCTCCAGTTCTTCCGGGTGATCACCAGATACTTTCATCACTTGGTGATTGTGCTTGATGATTTACAGTGGACTGATGCGCTGAGCATTGAACTACTGGAAATGATTATCAATAACCGAGACATGAGTATAATGTTCATCGGCATATACCGCTCCAACGAAGTTGACGTCTCTCATTACCTGTCTAAGACGATTCGGGACATGCATGATGCTAAGAAGAAGAGGTGGGACTTGACTGAAGTATCAATCGGGAATTTGGATGCCACCATCTGTAAAGAAATATTGGTGCAGCTTCTGTGTGTCGAACCCAGTACTGAAACTAGCCGTTTGGCTGGCATTTGTCACCAGCGTACAGCCGGAAATGCATTCCATTTGCTAGCATACCTGTCGATGCTTCAAGAGCAAAAGCTGCTGGTCAATCTTGGAAGTTACAATAATCAGCCCAAAAGATGGACTTGGGATCCTGATCAGATTGAAGGAGAAACGACCATTTCTTCAAATGTTGTTGAGTTGATAAAGGCTACGATATCTAAGCAGCCACAAAAGTTGAAGGACCTTCTTCAGCTTGTTTCGTGTTTGGGTACTTCTTTTGAGCGAGATATTGTCATCTGTGCTTTTCCACACATGCACGATGGCACTGATCCCAGTCAGGTGGGAAAGGTAGTCGATGAACTTCTTTCGTTGGCAGTTCGCAAGGCTTTCCTGGAACGGCAAGGTGATTCGCGTTACCGTTGGGTTCATGATTCTATTCAGGCAGCGGCAATGCAGCAAGTCAGCGAAGCAGATATAGTTGTGTACAAGTTTAAGCTTGGGATGGAGCTTATTCAAAGTTTGGAGGAGAAAGATGTGGAAAGTAATCTCCTTGATATTGTCAACTTATTGCTTCATAGTGATGAGGAGTGTTCGGAAGAAGATAGGGCTACATTGCTAAGTCTTTGTCTAAAAGCAGCGAAGGTAGTGATCCAGAATGATTGCTTCTTTTCCCCCGCCTCGACTCATTCTAACCCATCCTACTCGCATTTTTTCTATATCGCAACAGAAAAGCACGGAGCTTACTTCCTTTGATAGTTGCGTGATCTATGCAGAAAGGGGCATCTCACTTTTACCTGTAGAAAAGTGGACTCAGGAGCGCGAAGTTTCACTCGAGCTGTACTCCCTTCTCACTGAAGCTTATCTTAGCCTTGTTAATGCTGAGAAAATGAAGGTCTACGCCGATGAGGTTTTACAACAGTCATCTTTGAGTGAGCTGGAAAAGGTACGAGTACACATTTGCAACATCAGTCTGTATGCAGGTGTCATGAACAAAGCTCGCGAAGCTCTTGATATGAGCATTGATGTCTTGAGAAAGTTGGGGTGCAAGTTTCCAAAAAACAAGTTGCTACAAGTACGCTTGGCTGTATCTTCAGTTGTAGGTGCAAAACTTCCTACCGAGAAGGACATTGCAGATCTTCCGATCATGGATGATCCAACTAGGAAGGCGTGTATGGAAATTATGGTGAGCCATTTCTTATTGTGCGCTACTATTTGTCACACTGCCAACCAATTATATAGTGCTCACTCTTGGTCTCTCTCTCTCTGCTGCTCTGTAGGTAAACGCAGCAACATTCAGTCATCATTGCAATAACATTCCCGCATTCATAATGATAAATTCCTTAATGACGCAGTGGACGATGAAATACGGAGTTGATGTCTATTCGGCTCCAGCTTTCGCTCTTTTCGGTATGGTAAAGAAAGCGACGTCGTATAAGACATCAGCCCTTTACGCGGATCGCGGA
The DNA here is from genome assembly GCA_018806925.1 of Skeletonema costatum. Classification (NCBI taxonomy): domain Eukaryota; phylum Bacillariophyta; class Thalassiosirophyceae; order Thalassiosirales; family Thalassiosiraceae; genus Skeletonema; species Skeletonema costatum. Next base: position 14,949 of record JAHBBA010001271.1, read on the forward strand.
TTCCAACTTCTAGACATGTGCAAAGAGGGCAAAAGGACAGAGAGTAGAGTCACATATATTTCTTGGTTTCAGATTTATCCATTCTCAAAGCCGATCCATTCAACTCTGAAACATCTCCTTCGTGGATACAAGGTTGGTATGGAAACAGGAGATGTGGAGAGTGCCATGTGGAGTGTATCTCAGTACATGTGCAACTCCATCGTCGCTGGGAAAGCGCTCAAGCCGTTGGCTGTTGACTGCATGACGTATATTGAGCAGATGCAAATGCTCAAAGCAGATTTTACTTATCACATGTCGCTTCCGTTCGCCCAGGGAGTGCTCAATATGATAGGAGACGCGGAAGATCCATTGAAACTGTCTGGATCCGCTATGGTCGAGGAGGACTTTTTGGCCATGATCGAATCGTCAGGGGGGCAATTTTGGAGTTCTCTCCACCTTCAGATCTTTAAGAGTATGATGTGCAGCTTCTTCGGCGATTTTGAGCAAGGTGCCAAGCTTGCTTTAGAGCGTGGGGATGTGTATGAAAAAAAGAATGGATCTCCTCTCGCAATGACGGATACTCTTCACCAAGGTGTATCCTTTTATGCTATGGCACGTAGGACAAAAGAGAAGAGATACATCAAGGCGGCGAAGAAAGTGAAGAAAAAAGTTGCCACTTGGGTCAAGAAGGGCAATGTGAATGCCGTGCATTACCTTTCTTTCTTCGAAGCTGAAGAGGCTGCGCTAGAGGGCAAATCAGATAGCGCAACAAAGCTCTACCCCAAGGCGATAATCTCAGCTGCAAGCTCCGGATTTCTGAACGATGCCGCGCTCGTAAGCGAGCGATTTGCAGAATATCTCTTGTATGACTTGAAGGACAGTGATAGGGCAGGGCAATATTTTCAGGAATCTATCAAGTACTACACAGAATGGGGCAGCGACTACAAAGCAGATTTGTTGAAACAGAGATACTCACATTTGTGGGAAGAAGAAATTCCAAAAGGCATTTCTGTAAGCCCTGACTTTGTCGCAGATGCAGGAAACAATGATATTCAAGATGTTAGTGACCCATCCGCTGCCGCTCACGCCGTTGGGGCTAACAATGGACGTGTCTTAATTGCGGCCATAGCCCAAGATGAAAGCGGCGATGAATCCAAAGCAGCGGGTAAAACTTCCGCTGCAACATCGAAGGCGTGTGCAGAAAACTCCAAATTCATCGCATTAGGCTTCGGTGGCAATGATGAACCTGGCAGAGGAGGTGCCAATGAAGATTCTGCATCGATGGATATCTCCGCTATTACTACTCCGTACACGAAGGTACGTGCTCGGCCATTACCAGGTCTTTCTGCTGACGATGATAATGGTGTAGACAAGGTTGAAGAAGGAGATGTATCGGAAAGTGGAACAACTGAGGTTGATGTAATGGATGACAAGACAGATGAAGTTGCAATTTCAAGTGATGGCAAGAGAAGTGCGGGTACATCTGCACTTATTGCATCTCGAGATCTCCTGTTGGAAGGATACCGAACAGAATTGGATAATGGTGATGTGGGGAGTGTAGCATTTCAGAGTGAGTGACAAAATGGGGCTGTGTTGTCTTCGTCTTCGTTTCATTTTGGCGCTTCCTTTCTTACAAGACTTGTTTCGTTCCTTACCCTTACTTGTAAGTTTCTCTCCGTTGGTATCAAAGTTGGTCTGCTTATCATCCCCTAGTTGATCTTCAAGCAGAGCTCGAAGCTAGTATCAGTGCGTTAGTTCAACTAAACCAAAGAAGCCACGAAAGGAGTCTTCAAGCCTATCTGCTTGTTGTCAGGAGGCTTCGCAACCTTACTAGCGAAGACGAGACCAGTCTTGGTTTTAAAGAGTTGTTGAAAGCTGTTGAACCCACTTCCAATGTGTTTCATACCGTGAATATGATGCAATTGGAACTATTCGTGCTCTTTCAGGATTGGGAAAGTGCCCTGCCCTGCCTGGCTGAGGCACCTGATACACGAAATAGGTATCTAGCAATGCATGCGTCGGCGCGTGGTATGTTTCTTGAGGCACTGGTGTACTTGAAGACATCAAGCCATGCCTCAAGCTGGCTCGCGAGACGAAAGAGGAAAATGAAAGCGATCAAAACATTACGAAAGCTACATGGATTGGTGGAGCAGGGAAACGACGATGTTCGCCATTACATGCACATTCTAATGGCTGAGTGTTATGTGTTGGAGAAAAATGTGAGTGCAGCAGAAAATAACTTCAAAGCAGCAATTTCCATTGCCGAATTGGGTGGCTTCTTACATGACAAAGCCTTAGCACACGACCTTGCTTGTGCATGGTACAAAGCGCAGGGGAAGGATGATTGGGCTAATTTCCACTTTGAAAGTTCACAAAAACTTTATACAGAATGGGGTGCAACATCAAAGGTAGAGACAGAGCACATTTATTACAACTGAAACTATAAATAATGAATTCATTTTTAGGGGCAGTCTTCATTTGTCTTTCGTCCTTTCGAATGTTCTTACCATCTACCCGAAGAAGCACAAGCAAACACTAATTTCTAGAAATTTTTGTAGCGGGCACTATCAATACTATTATTTTACTGTGGATCAACATATACAACCTCAACCTACCAACTAACTATACACCTTGCAAACCCAAGCACGGTCCAAGAACACAATCTCTCAAAGAATGCCAACCATGACATGATGCCGCAGCTTGATTCTCTTTCCATTCATTTTGTTGTGCTGGAGTATCTTTCCCCCCACCTGCACCTCCAGCCGAGGAAGAAGGTTGTGGTGGTGGCGGTGGGCACAATTCTTCAACATGTCGTCGTTTCACCACACCATTCTCTTCAATAACCTCCTCTTTCTTCCCATCAGGTTGTATATACACAGTTCGTTTCACAGTTCGTTGTTGACCATGTGCAATTCGAGTAGTGGTGGATATCAATGATGTTGTTGTATTACTACTACGGTGTTTGGAAGAGGATCGCGCTTCGGAAGTGCTAAAGGTCACACGTGTCCCAAAGTTGTGATGGGGGAGAGGTTCTCCGCTTGCCATGCTGGTAATGATTTCCGATTTGGATGGGACGTGTATGGAGAGGTGTTTACCTAGTGGTCGGATGGAGAAACCAATGCCGGATCGTTTTTGTTGTGGTGGTTGTTGTTGTGCAGTGGAAGTTGTTCTTGGTTGTTGTTGGTGCTCTTGTTCTTCACAATTATTGTTTGGAAATAATGGTGACGATGATGCCTTTTTCTTCTTTGGAGTATGAAGTAACTCATCAAAGAAACTATCTTGTTTTTTCAACCCGATAAAGTTGAAAAAGGGAGGCGGCGCCGAAGCCGTTGGGGCCGATGACGATGAAGCTGACGATGTTGTATTATTATTATTGTTGCCAGTCGATGTCTTGTTGGTATAATACCCCCCACTCAAATTCTCAGTGTACTTGTATCCACTTCCACTAGTGGCAGCATGATTAGTATTAGTTCTATAACTCGTATTATAAGTACAACCATTGTCGTCATCATCCCTCATTTCCGAGATTGGATCACTCCCATCATTCCTATCGAACGCACCAAATTTGTACAAGTGGTCATATTGACTCTTTTTGGCTGGATCCGATAAAATAGCGTAGGCGCTGGATATTGCTGCAAATTTAGTTGTCGCCTCCTCTTGCTGTTGTGGATTATTGAATTGTTGCTGTTGTCGGTCTGGATGATATTGCAATGCCAGTTTTCGATAGGCTACCTTGATTTGGGTGGGGGAGGCGTTGTGATCGAGACCTAGGGTGGTGTAGGGATCTCGTGTTGGAGATGATGATGAGCCCCCGGACATGATGATGATAATATAATGATAGTCCAACAACAGCGACGACCCTTGAAACTTAACAGCAACTTCTACTATGACTGATACTACAATATTACAATTCAACTCGGTGTGCAATGAATCTTCGAACCAAGCGTTGCGCCCGACAAGAGTCGCACTGTGGTATTCTCAGAAATAAGCACAGAAATAATCGCCATGGAGCGGAAAAGGAGCCCCATAGGTACATTGTGAGAAACAGGACACAGGAAGGACGCGAGAAAAGATCGCCAAGAACCTGCAAGCGATCCGACGGCTACACGACGCGACGCGAGGTGCGAACCACCCACGAACATGAAAGCCAAAGCCAATGACAGCAACAGTTCAGTCATACTAGAGGGCTTGTGATAAGGCTCTTCGGTGCACAGTAGCAGACTATGTTATTGATGGTTAGTCAGCAGTGATTCTTTTAATACAGGTTAGTTATTGTTGAGGAGGTGCATATGATGTGCGTTGAAATTGAACATGTGATGATACGAGAATCGGAGTGAAATAATAGGAGTAGAGCAATACAAACGTAACTGGTTAGAGGGCAGATGTACAAAGAGAGCAAGGTGTGCTAATAGTAGGTCAGATCAATCACACTGGTACGGCTGAAACAATGGCGCTCTGTGCTTCAATTCGATGACGCGAATGGCTCTACCACTCTCTCGACTATGCTGGTTGTAAATCACTTCTTTTGGCCAAATAATCACACATATCGTTGTTATTACTTGAAGCACATAATATCTCACGCATAATTCTTTCACGTTTCCCCCCTTCTGCAGCTTTGACACTTGATTAATTCAGCAAAGAGACTTCTCTTTGTTCACCCTGTTTTGTTCTCCTATTTTTGAAGGAGCTACAATAAGAGAGAGAAAGAGAGACAGTTATCATTGAATAATAATCAAAATCATGTACCAAAACGCACCACCCCAAGGGTACGGAGGACCACCTTCATCTCAACAACAATATGGGGGATATCCAACATATCCCAATCGACAGTATGGGAATACTTATCAGCAGCCAGCAACTGGAGCCACACCAAATACCGCCCCAGATGCTGCTACTGCCATAGCTACCAACAACAACAACAGTACTGTCAACAAACCCACAACAACAACCACAACAACCAACAGCAGCAGTGGTGCCGTCTCCTCCGGTCTCATCCGACTCACCCTCCGCAAACCCATGGGCATAGTCTTCGAACCAACCCCCGACCCACACAACCCCTCCCAACAACGGGGAGTACGAATCTGCGACCTACCCCGCACCGGTGCGGCATTCCTCTCGGGCAAGCTCCAAGTAGGCGATGAATTACTCTCGATTAACGACAAGACCATGAGTCGTTTGACATTTGATGAAATTATGGATTTTATTATTGTGGCGGATAAGGAGAGGGTGGATTTGTTGTTTCGTAGGCCGACGAAGGAGAAGCAGGCGGCGATGCAGGAGTTGCAGCAGCAGCAGGCTGCGGCGGCGATGCATGTTTCCAAGTCGTCGGTGGAACCGTCGAGGGAGGTTGTTAGTCCGACTGCTCCTTTGAGTCAGTCGAATTCGGTCAAGTGGGTGGATGATGGGAAGGGAAAGGCGGCGAAATTTAGTATTAGTGGAGGAGGTGGTGGTGGTAGGAAGGGTAGGTCTTCCTCGAAAGAAGAAGAGGAGGAGGATATGGAAGAGCCTCCTCGTCGAAGCAGAGGAGGTGGGAAAAGCAGTAGTTATTCAAAACGAAGGGATGAAAGGGATGAAGTTAGCGTAGGTGATGAGTACACTGTTGAGAGTCAAAGTCAATACACTATGGAAACATACGAAGATGAAAGGAAAGGAGGACGAAAGGGGGGACGTGGAGGGGATAGAAGGCGTGATGACAGAGACAAAAGGTCAAAGCGCGATGTCATTGAATCAGGTGGCTTCTTGGATTTGTTGATTGATACTCTATGCACGTCTGTGATTGGGAGGGATCCATACAATAGAAGAGGTGGCAAGAGCAAGTACGATGACTACGATGATGATCATACTTATGATGATGGGACTTATGATGATGCAACTTACGATGATGAGACTTACGCAACATATGAGGAACGTGATCGCCGCCGTCGTAAGGATGATAGATCTTATGTGACTGAAGATGAAGGAACATTGGCTACGGAGGATGATGGAACGCGTACGGTTGAAACGAATGATGAATCTTATGTTGACAGACGGAAAGAGAGAATCAAGCAGAATTTCCGTGAGCATCAAAACAGGATCGAAGAGGAGGAGATCATCCCTTCTAATAATAGAAAGGTTGTTGCAGAAAAAGAGGAATCTCCCGATGATGAAGGCGTACTCCCCGAGATCAAAAATTCACCACCTCAGGCAGCAGCACCTGACCCACCTACTATGAAGACTCCTCAGGTTCAGATAGATGAAGAATCTGCGGTGGACACTCTTCAAGTTCCATTGAGGGAGCTTAATTTCGACCAAGACTATGCTGCCGACGTATCCGTCATGGAATCCTTGGGAGGCCCCTCTCTTCTTGTAGAGCGAGCACGGTTAGATTACGCCGTAAATGCGGGTGCTGGCCAAGCTGCAAAGTTTGACAATCTTGAGAATCAAGATCCAGAGTTGGCCAAGCTGGTAGCAGTACATGGAGATGGTTTCGAATATGAGCCAGGCATGTCGAAGGAAGAAGCTGCGTTTAGAGATCCATTCGCTTTCTATGAACATGCTGTCACCGTATTGCTTCGAGAAAATGAACCAGAGAAGGTTAGACTGCTGAGTAAGTTGATGGCGAAATACAAGGGCAGGGAGAGGCATTTGATACACAAGCTGAGTGCCAGGTACAAGAAGGAGGAGAAGGAAGGTGCTGGTGGTGAGGCTGTGGAAACAAAAACAAGTGGAATGGAGAAGATCCAAGAGGGAGAAGAAGATACTTCAATAAATGACCCAACGCGGGCTAATATCGATGCCATCGAAACTGCCAAAAAGAAGATGGAATCGGGAGGTGATGGAGGATGGGGAGATGGTTGGCCGCCAGCGATGTCAGATCCTTGGGGTGCCGGTAATAATGACGAGGCAGCCGCTGACTCGAAGCCACAGGTTGAGGAGCCTGTGGAACGTTCTGCAGCAGCTCCTGCTGGTGACGATTCACGTCCCTTGGACGAAGAAGATTCTTACTCCGATGGCTCGTCATATACAGGAGATTCTGGCATGGATGGAACATCGCCAGCCATAATTGCGCAAGTATCCGAGCTTCTCAACTACGTCTACGGAAAGACGTCAGTTGCAGGCCAAATCGACCGAGTGTCAACTATCATGCGCGCCTACGAAGGCCGCGAGGCTGTCTTACTTGAACTTCTCGAAACCAAGGCGCTCATCAAGGCAAATGCTGACACAAATGGTGATGTATCTGAGATCCCTCAAAGCGTGCGAGAAAACCCTGGTCTTAACACTAACGTAGACAGTGGTGGTGTATCTCCCAATGCAGCTGAACCGCCCGCACCGCAGGCTCCCATGACGGTCGTCACCACCCCCACCGCTGCCAGTTACCCAACTAAAATGAGCTCACCAACCGTGAAATCGCCCAAGAACTTAAGTTCTCCTTCTGAAGCAACAACAGAATCATCAACATCGAAGAAGAAGAAGAAAGGAATGTTTAAGGGTATCTTTGGAAGCAGCAAAAAGAAGGATAAGAAGGGGAACTTTCCAATTTCAGCCTCCTCCAAGAAAGGGCAGCAGTTGAATGATGATGGATCAATATAAGTAATTCATGTCCTTTGATGATAGTATATGTATGATGACTGTGATTGAGGCTGCTATTGTGTTTGTCTGCGCCCTTAACTTTTAATTATTACGTGCGCTAGTGTTAATGCGTATTAGAATTGCACAGAACTAGATTTACGCTCATATTTGACGTAGTGTAACTACATGCATATTTCCAATCATTTGTGCACTTCGGTGCTACTTGTATTAATTCCTAACTTTTCTTTTAGCTTATATGTACTTGTGTTTTATTAAATAGCAATAGTAGATAGCGGATAGCAATAGCGATTTGTTGTGTCCCTGTAATTATGACAGAAGCAGGTCACGCCGTGTGTGCTGATGAGGAGCAATCATTATAGATTTTTTTCCTCTAGTCCTCCTTGGTAGCTTGCAACGATGCAATACGTTGCTTCGTTGTGGCCAAGATACGAAGAGCAATAATTTCGTGCCTGGCAAGCTTTCGCGACGGAGACTTCTTCTTCTTTGGGGTGGTGCTAGTAGTGGCACCACCTGATACCGAGAATAAGGCAGCAGCAACTTCATTTGACTCTGATGATTCTACAGAGGCATTGATTGTGTCAACTGTACCACCACGAGCTGACGTGGTTACATCCACAACACGTGAGGAAACTTCTTCATCATCATCATTAGCTTGATCAGAAGAAGCAGAAGATGATAACATTGGCTTCTTCCAAAAGAAGGCACCCTTCTGTCTCTTCCTTCGTCGTTCCTCTCCCTCCTCGGTAGTAAATTTACTATACCGTAACAACTCTTGAATATCCTCGTCAAACTTCTGTTCAATCGCTTGAAGATCATTCAAAATACGAGTCTTGTGCCGTTGCTGTCGTTCATATCTCCTTCGTCGTTTCAATGGAGTATTTTCACCCAGAGACGCCGCCAAAGCGTCCTCTTCGTCATCTGTTCTGCGGAACAACTTGTCCACCATTTCATTGGTGGTGACACTCCGTTCTAGGATGCGAAGACATATTCGTGCGGTTAGTTCTTCATCATCAAGGTCATTCCCATAGTTATTGAATAATGTTGCAGCAGTAGTTGCCAATTCCACATCCTCCTCCTCTTCTTCTACCTCTACATCCGACACTCCCCTAGAAGATGACGATGATGTCGAGGAGGAGGAAGAAGAAGCCAACATCATCTCCTCCATAACTTCACCCAACACCTGATCCTCATACTTGGCCCAAACTTGATCCCACGACATGCCCGAATTATCCCACTTGCCATATCGACGCCATTGACGATATCCATCGTATAGCATGGACCCTATCCGTCCTGGCAGCCTGGAACGCTCACGTGCGTATTTCTTGGCGGCGACGCGTGCTTGGTAGGCTAGGGGGGCGAGTTCTTTGAGTTCTTGTTTGATAATGAGATCGGCGTTGTTGTTGTTGTTGTTAATGTCGTTATTATGTTTGTTGTTGCTGTTGTTGGTGGTGGTGGAGGAGAGTGGTGTGGTGGTGCAGTCATCATCATCCTTGGAAGAAGAAGACGACAATTTGACCGTACCATCCAACATCATATCACGCAACCCACGTAATTCCAACAACGCTCGTGGCAATAAGGTATGATATAATCGCCTGGTAGTAAAGGGATCAAAGTCACCAAATATCTTGTTTTTATTAGTCCCAAAGGTAGTTCGGAGGGAGGACACGGAGGTATATTTCGCTGCCCATGCTGCCTTGCGTTGTTCGTATTCGTCTAATCGTGCTTTATTTTCCTCTTGTTGTTGCTGTAGTAGTTGTTGTTGAGATGAGGATGATGATGCAGCCTTTTTCTTTAGACGTGTAGAGAAGGGGCGGAGCATACGTACCCTTTTTCTCCTTCGTTGTATCTGAACGTGATGATCATCCTTCTTCTTCTTCTTCTCCACACTGTTGTCGTTAGTGTTGGTATTCTTCTTCTTCTTGTTCAGTTCGTCATCTGATTTAAGCGAGGATGACTGAAACTCCGATAACATTAATTTCCTCTTCCTCACCATGACCATGATAAAACAAGGGTGCCACCAAACTACTACTACTAGCAGCAGCAGCTGCAGTAGTAGTCCCCTCGACCGAGTCAGCAGCAGGATAGGTAGCATACCGTAAATTCTGCCCCAATCGTCGTCCACTCTGCTTATTCTTCGTGCCGGGTAATGACTGTGACTGTTGATGTCGCAATAATTGAGCGAGACGGGAGTTGGGTGGTGGGACACAGGTGGAGCTAATCCCTGCCTCTGTGGAGGTGGCGGAGATTGCCGTGGAGGAGGAGGAGGAGAAGGATCTAGAAGGTGCCGATGAGGAAGAGGAGGATGTTGGTGATGCTGCCAGGGTGAGGCTGCTTGCTGGAGATGAGGCGATGGTAATAAGCATCAATAGAGCGATGGTGAGTGCCATGTTGTTGCTGTCTGGTGCAGCGGCGCCGTGTTGTTCTAGTGGGTGGGTTACTGTTCATCATGTTTACATAGATATATAATGAATCACTGTTGTAGAGAACTCCTGTCAAGCCTCCGGAAGATATGGCTGGATGAAACCGTTTATGGCGAGGCCAAATAGATTTCGATAGATGTGCAGCTAAACGACTAACTATTGAGACGCCCTCTATTGGTTGATCGCCATGTTTTTTGATGTGCATCAGACGAAATCGGCGGTTGTTGGGTGATGCAATTTCGATGCCGCAGCTTTCCATCGACTTGTGTGTTGTGATACGTGGTACGTGTGGGTTCTTTGGTGCTTGTGTTGATTATTGGCGCCGCGGCAATCCGGCAATCGCTCAAACTGATGAGTGCACCAGCTGTTCCGTTCATCTCCCACGAACTGTTCTTTATTGCTCGCTGGATCTCTATACTTATGTTTGGCGAGTAATGATGGCATCTTTAGTTTGGCGCGGCTTCACACCATTTTCGATTTTTGTCCGCATTGCACTTTGCATTGATCGCCTACAATATTCTGACGCGGCAGCGGCAAGCTTCGGGCTTCGTGGCTGTGGTGGGTTGGATGGATGGAGTGTGAGTGGGTAGGTGATAGGTAGTACCCCGCTGGTCCGTTTTAGGTAGATATCTAATCTGATTAACTTAGTATATATGTGTGTTAAGCCATGACTGTCTTGCGTAGGTTAAGCCAACTGTCCAGAGTATGTTAAGCCTAACTGTCCAGAGTACATTTCACCAACTTGCATTATATTGTTCAAAACAAGCGAATGTTTGAGACAAGACAGCATAAAAATATGATTGCAAGAAATAGTACAAGCACCAAACTCAAGACGTTTACATGCAAAGATGCTAAGTTGAGGCAACTCCTTTTATGGCACCAACATCACAAGGGCGAGCTGGGTCTATGCATTCCCAAACACTACCGTTCCAAGCTAAGAGTAAGAGTGACTGACGTAACTAAATTGAGATACACGGAGAAAAATGAGCTTGTTCATGTTTTAGAAGCGGCAGTGACGTCGTTGAGAAGATTCAGAAAACAAAAAGAGGCTGGAAACGCAAGAAGCAAATATAAACAACAGTCCATCACAAACTATTTCTTTGCAAAAGAAGTACACGCTAAGCCCAGAAAGTGATAGTGCGGTGCCGGCAAAGGTTAGCGCAAGATAGATTGATGATAGGTATGGTAAGCGGCGAGAGAGCGTGAGAGGTGTAAGGATTATTCTCTATTAAGATAGAGAGAGAGAGAGAGAGAGAGAGAGAGAGAGAGAGAGAGAGAGAGAGAGAGAGAGAGAGAGAGATGAAGCTTTGTTGAAGAGGTAGAGGAGATAGATGAAGAGTTGAAGAGGTAGAGGATAGAAGTCTATATCCTAAATAGATAGATAGAGCTAAGATATAGGTACCTACCTAACTTTTTGTGTAATCAAAATACTCTAACAATGCCTCATACGTTTTGAAGGTGGGACAAACATGTCTTGGTGCTGCTGGTGAATACTATAATAACCCAAAAGTACTTTCACATTATCACTGAGTGGAACATCAATGCCGCGATTGAAATATTTGAGAGCACGCTGTAATTGTGTCACTATGTTGTTGTGAAGAAGAAGAAAATGCACCTGCATTTTAGAGTCAATGTTTCCACCGCTGTACAGTAATGCAAAGATGTCTGCACCGAGGACAGTAAGTTGGGTGCGTCTGTCAACATTTTTCGCAGTCTTCATCATACAGTAAATGATTTGCAATGTCTCGTCAATGGTTGCTTCAGTAACACTTACATGGGTAAGTGTCTTGTTTGTATCGTAGTTTTCAGCACTGCCGAGATAGTGTGGAACATAGAAATTGATGAATTTCATGTGGTCATCACTTTTAGTGCGGTAGCTGAATGTATCATTCATGGAAACAATATGCACCTGTTTGCCATCAAACCTGGACTTGCAGATGTCCATATCGTACTTGGCAATTGCTAGCATGGGGCAAGTCCAGCATACAACTAGCTGAATGGAGCCATTTTTGCATTTGTTTCTTGTGTCAGCATCATCTGACCCAACGAAGTTGTTTGGTGGTGTCAATGCAATTGGGTAATCTTTGGGGAATCTGCATCGGGAGTGCTTTTGGATAGTGTACAGGTATCGATTCCTATGATTCAAGAACGACATATCTGCATACTCAGAAGGACTGTCTGAATCATGGAAAGAAGGACTTGCTAGTGAAGGAGGACCTGCATCTAAGAGAGAAGAACCATCGTCTTCGACTTGGTTGATGCTATTATCTGCATAGTAAGAAGGATCTAGGAGAGAAGCACCATCTTCATCTTGAAATACATCCTCCAAAAATTGGGATATGGAAACATCCAATGGATTAATGCCACCAGCGTCACATACAACTGACTCATCCATCAAGATATCAGTGATGTTGGATGCATCAATTGTGCATGATGAATTAATGCCGTTGGTAGGATTGATGCCGCCGGCATCACCTACAACTGCATCACCCATGTCATTCAAATCTGAGAGGCACCCAGCCAACAGGAGATCTTGATTATCATCAATATAATCCGTAGAGCTTGATGGGAGGAGAGATGATGGTTTATTCTTTCTTGTGAGGAGATCAACATCTTTCCACTTAGACCGCTTGACAGAGGAGTTTCCGGGTGATAGTATTCCTTCAGCTGCTGACAGTAGAGCGGCGGTGCGCTTGTCCGTAGAGCTTGATGGGAGGAGAGATGATGGTTTATTCTTTCTTGTGAGGAGATCAACATCTTTCCACTTAGACCGCTTGACAGAGGAGTTGCCGGGTGATAGTATTCCTTCAGCTGCTGACAGTAGAGCGGCGGTGCGCTTGTTAGATGATGTGGAGCGGCGTTGCGCTAAAGTAGTGAGTGATGACATTTTGAAGAATTTGCGCCAAATATTATGTGCAGACCTGACAGACACAGAGCAGATGGTTCATGAGGAAAATCGCCAATCGTCATGTCTTGGAGGCTTTAGGTAGAAGCGTCTTGGGGGCTTTAGGTACTCAACGCATGCCCATTCTCAACGGTTATGAGTACCTACCCTAGCTTGGATATGTTTGATGATGTACCTAACTTAGCGTCCGGTGTACCCTTACAGTACCCTTACATGCAATGTACTAGTCTGAAAAACAACAACAACAACAAGATGCAAATTTCCAGCGCGGCCACCTCTTCCCTCAACTAAAAAAAACACTTCAGCCCTCACTTCTCCGAAGCTTGGACAACCTGCCCAGATAGATGACGACATCCACTTCATCAGAGCAGCAAGGCGATATTAGTTAGCAGCACTCACTTTGTCATGGAGAACGACACGCAATCCTCATTGTCAGCAGCAGCGGCGGCGGTGGCACCACCCCGACGCTCCTGGCGGGAACGTAGGCAGTAGGCAGGCAGAATCTGTCTACGACGATGCAACTGCTGCTGCCGCCGCTGCCAAGAGGAAGAAGAGTAGGAAGGCTGAAGCAAGTGAGGAGACGAGGTGAGTGTAGGATTTGTTTTGTATACCATTCTTTTTTCGACGAATGCATGATCAACATAATGCTCACCAATATACTGTTCTTGTTCTTGCAGGAAGCGCAAGCCGGCAGAAGACGAAGCAGATGACGAAGATGAAGAACAATCTCTTGTTGACTTCTCTGTTAGCGAAGAGGAAGCAACGTCTTTCGGTAGTCAAGATCCAGAGAAACTTCTTCGTAAATGGCCAACCAATATAGGTCAATCCTTTGAATGGGGAAAGAAGATAAGTCCAGGTCAAACACATAGGGAAAGGGAAAGTACTTTCGATCGGAGTGAGTTCCAAAGTGTCGACGGCGACAAAGTCTTCCACTACAATAATTGGGTTCATCGACATGAATTGACCTATGGAGCACGTTCTACTTTTGAGAGGGCACAAAGAGCTTTAGTTGCGAAGCAGCAGGATCAACACTCCATCAAACTGAAGTGTAAATTCTCAATCGAGTCGAAGCTGACACAGGTTCCTTATCGTAAGTCATTGCAATGCTTTTCTCGCGTTCTTGTCATCCAATTGTTTATTGATATATTATATATCATTGTTTATGTCTTGTTTTGTAGATGAGAATATGATGCAATGCTACGACTATTTTGCTGCAGGCGTAAAAACGTGCCGCGAGTTGGAATGTTTCCAAATCTCCGATTACAACCTTCCACCATCACCTTGGCTAGGAAGCAACATCCTTCCCGTTTTGGACAGGAATTCCAGATTGGAAACTTTGGAGCTATCCAATTGTAGTCTATCAGCGGCAGACCTGTCTTCATTGGTAAAGCTGCTTGCTGGAAACAAGTCTATCTCATCGTTAGATATTTCCCGGAGCAACATTGAGTCCGTCGAAACTGTCAAGGCTCTGGCAAAAGATATCAAGAAGCATCCTACCCTACGGAATGTGAACTTGGCATACTGCAGCCTTGGTAATGGAAGTATTGATGCCTTGAAAAAGTTGCTCAAGGCTTGCAAGGGCTGCGACTCTCTGGAAATTGGCCACGAAGACTTCAATGCGAAGTGCGGGGCAGCTGTTGCCAAGTTTATTGGAGAGAAGAATTCTTTGGTATCATTCTCCCTTTTGGGAGCCACGTTAGACAAAGCAAGTAAAAAAGCCATGATGGACGCCATTGTCAAGAACAAGACAATCAAGAAATTGTGCCTGCGTTCCAACAAGCTTCAGCTCCCTGGAATCATCCGAAATAGCAAGAAGACTTCGAATGCTCTCAGCAGGTTGACTCACCTTGATCTCTCTTGCAATAAACTTTCTTCTCAAGGTGCCAAGGTGATGGCAGCGTTCATTGAGAAGCCAGAATGCAAGTTGGTGACTCTCATCTTGTCAAATAATCATTTGACGTCAAAAGGAGCCGATGTTCTCCTTCCAGCAGTGAAGAAGAACACATCTCTGCAGCACCTAGATCTGTCTGCTAATTGGCTGAGCGACGCAGTAGCCCCGGCTGTGCTAGATTTATTGAAGGACAACTCTCAATTGCTCACATTAGATTTGAGTGGAAATAAGTCATTGCGTACGCACAATGAGGTGCGCACACGATCGGAAAGAGGATGGGGATGGAATTATAATCGCGAGGATGCTGGATGCGCTAAGATCGTGAAAGGTGCTCTATTTGACATTGCGTCTTTGGATGCTCTAGTCAGATCTAACCACGTATGCGTCGTGAAGATGAAAGGGAGCAATCGAGGTGATTTGTACGAGGAGACGATTAGAAAGGTTCGTATCATTTATTTCTCTCAATTACTTGTTTTTGGCATTGAATCATTTGCGCGATTGCTTGTCTCATATATCATGCTTCTCCTCCACAGATCAATTCTCTCAATGTGAGCAATGGGAAAAAGATCAAACTCAAAATCATCTTGGCTCGTACTGTGGGCGAGAAACCGAAGGACTTGCTTGATTCACAAAAGCTTGATCAACTGCCTCTGGAACTCATGCCTCGCCTTCTGGAGTTTGTCCAGCAAGAGTTTGGGTACAATAAGTTTGGTCTGGAGGTCATGCCTCTGAGATGCCACGGTGTCTTGAAAAAAGAACTGGCCGTTATTGGAATGGTTTGACACGAAGATACGTGGAAGATCAAACAGATCCGCGTCTTTCTCGCTTGTATGATGTCATTGTGGCATCACAGAGTCTTCCTCTCCTATTTGCAAGAGGGCCTGGTGAAGCACTTGAGAAAGTGGTTCAGAAGAAAAAGAATGGAAAGTCGAACAAACCTCGAAAGCGCCGAAAGTTTGGAGACGAAGCCGATGTGGTGAAGGTGGTTTCCAAGAGTGGCACTTGCTCTGCCCGTCGTGTGTGCTAGTCCCGTCTCTTTCGTGACTTAGCATTTTTCACAACTCCACGTTGTGAAAAATGCAAAAATGCACGCATTGATGAGCAATGATACCAAGGAAGTAGGGCCAAATAAAATAATATAGGCAACATATAATCCAACGCAAAATCACTGCACCACCAAGTAAATACCGCAGCATCCATTGGCGGCGACAGAGTTTGCCGTATCTTCACCGCTGTTTTGGTATTTGTCTACCTTCAATCAGAGTACGGATAGCACTCCATCATCACCATTATTTAATGCTCTTCTGGCTATACACACAGAGTCCTTCAAAATGATGAACAACATTATAACAACAGCAGGCTCCTCGTCCGCCGCATCCAATAATACATCAGTCACCCGCAGAGCGTTTGAAAGCAGTGCATATGCTGCCATGGAAAATGCACTTGAAGGCAGCACTTCAACACCAATGTACAACTCCCAGGCTCGAGACGGAACTACCTATGCTCAGAAATTGCAATCCTTGAACCGCCTCAGGAACAACTCAAAGAATGGCCTTCTCCACCTATTCTTATCCATGTTGCCGAATCTTTGACGAGTGACAACATAATTGAAATCGACATTGCAGAAACTATTCTCAGCCGTGAAGAAGGAGCCACTAACGCCCCCCAAGCACAGAAAAGGAATGACGATAATTGTTACTGGTTTGCAACCCTCTTTAACAAGAATGATAAAGAATATCGTAAGACGGAAATTATTCCCGGCATCAGGGCTGCTTGCCGTCGTGCTGGCTTCAAGGTAAATTGCCACTACAACTCAAAAAAATTACATCGAGGTTAATTGCAACCAGCACAAATACCACCAAGAGGAAAAGAACAACGCGCGTAATGAAAAGAAGCAGGGAGGTATGAGGAAAGCGACACAACAAAAGGAGAAAAAGAAGAAAAGTAGGAAGAAAGCTAAAGCACCAAAGGTTGAAGATGTGGAGGAGAGGAAGAGGCTTGAGCGGGAGAAGATGGAGGAGTTGGAGGAGAGGAAGAAGAAACTATTGAAAGACACTGAGAAACTCCTTGCACAGCAACCTTGTTACATTAAGACGGGAAAGCAAGTGGGACGTGGAATTATAATACTACTAAGTAGTTTTTATGCTGTTCCACGATGTCGTCACTAAAATGTAAACTCCTTTTCTCTGCTCAAAATGTTGGTTCCTGATTCCAACTTCAAAGCACGTGGGTAAAATAGTTTTCAAGGTGGAGCAAAGACAGTTTGGCTCTGTGCACTTTTCACCGCTGCTTCGCTCTGTGTGTAATGCACACTCCTCCTTGTTTAGCTTGTCTTGGACAGTTTGGTACGCTGCACTTCTTCTTCTTCCGCACCTTCGCTCCGTGTGTAATGCACACTCCTCCTTGTTGACCTCGTCTTGGACAGTTAGGTACGCTGCACATCTTCTTCTGCTGCACCTTCGCTCCGTGTGTAATGCACACTCCTCCTTGTTGAACTTGTCTTGGACAGTTAGGTACGCTGCACCTCCTCACCTTCGATCCGTGTGTAATGCACACTCCTCCTTGATGAACCTGTCTTGGACAGTTTGGTACGCTGCACTTCTTCTTCTTCCGCA
Organism: Skeletonema costatum; assembly: GCA_018806925.1. Taxonomy (NCBI): domain Eukaryota; phylum Bacillariophyta; class Thalassiosirophyceae; order Thalassiosirales; family Thalassiosiraceae; genus Skeletonema; species Skeletonema costatum. Next base: position 32,328 of record JAHBBA010001271.1, read on the forward strand.
CCTTCGCTGCGTGTGTAATGCACACTCCTCCTTGTTTAGCTTGTCTTGGACAGTTAGGTACGCTGCACCTCTTCACCCGCACCCTTTGAATCTTTCCTCCACTCACATCACCAGATACATCATCAGACACATCAGTCTCCCCTCGTTCTCGTTTTCGTGACTTCTCCTGACGACCAATGTGCATGGCATTTACCCGCTCATTCTTTTCTTGTTCACTCAATTTATCCCAGCTGTTTGTACCCATGTTCGAAAGGATATGCCAGCATAAAACATCTTCAAAAGTCTCGGGTATAAAATCCACCCTTCCATTCTTTAGATGCTCTCTCTGACATTTTAGGATATGCTCCAAATTAGCAAATGCATATCCTCGGACTACAGATGGTCCTTTAGATGCAGGTGAATCTGGATGACTTATACAATAGGTCCTTATGGCATCTTTTCGGGCCTGCCCTGCTGATCCGACCAACATCTCAAGAGATGCTTCTGTCGCATTTGGGTCTCTTCCAATCATTGGAAGATCATTGCTGTCACAACCGTGGTCGAAGAGGGATTTAGCAGGTATAACATCACACTTATCCATAAGATGTGAACTGATACACTCAGACAAGCGCTGAAAATTTGCACTCATCTTCGTATATGTATCCACAAGCGATGAGTTACTAGGAAAGGCTCTCCGAAAGAATTGGATATGGTTCATCAGGATCTCTGGGATGGAGACATGCTCCGAATCTTCAAACGAAGGAGCGAGCTTCAAGAGAATTCTCTCGTTGACATTCGTTGTAGTACCAGCAGCGGAGAACATGAGAGCGTTGGCTTTCACAGCTTCAAAATGCCCCGAACGCAATTCGCAACACATCTAGAACCTTATCTGGCAATGGATCCTTGTCAGCAAGTGGATCACAAGGTGAAAACTTCCTTGTTGTTGTAGGACAAAGATCTTGACGACCATTGATGGCACCAATCGCCTTGGCAATAGATCCCATGTTGATGGTAGAGAATGGCTCGAAGTATTCGCTCAATGCGTTCAAAGCTTCGAGAGAACAATTCCCCAAAGAGGCCAAATCAATGTCTTCTCCAAATGCATGGCTACCTCCGCAATTTGCGTTAATGAGACCTTTACTCATTTGCACAGCGCAATGTAGTAGAATAAAGAACATTCGATCTCCTGGGACAACTATCTTGATTAGCTCACTCAAATAATAGACCAGATCGGGACAATCTTTCCTGAAAGGTTCGAGGTTCATGAGCGCTTTTGCCCTTAGATCCTCCAATTCTGAGTATGTAATGCCGTAAATCGATTCCCAGTCATCAGGTGGATCAGACGAACGAGTGGGAGTGAATCTTGGCCTCCTTTCATAGCGATCCTCTACGCCAGCACGTTCGGAGGGGTCCATATCGTCTGAAGGGTGTCTACAATTGTCACCACAGTCATCTTCAGCTTCAGTACACGGCATATTTGTAAAGTTGGCGCCTCCAAAGATCGATTCTGCTTGGCCCGTTGCATTCATAGCATTGTAATCTAGAAGTGAAATGTGAAAATTTGTTAGGTATATCCAAGAATATGCAAATGAATACAACCATGCCATGCTAGATAGAACTCACCTGATGGAAGAGAAGTTGTTGAGGTGAGTGACTCTGCACTTTCATCGCTCTTTTGTTCATCCAATTGTTTTTCTAAGCACGCACAGTGACGAAGTAAAAGTTGTTAGAGGGCGTAATACAGAGAAAAAGTTTATTATGAGAATGGAACTTACTGGCACGGGAGAAACATTCAAGACAACTTGCTTCTTTACACGAGCAATCCTCACTTTTAGATAATACACTGTCTAAATACTCGGTAGGATGCGAGGACGGGTCAGTCTCATTCTCATATTCTGATGAATCCGTCACATCCTCTGCATTGCTGAAGCCTTTTATGATGCATATAGCAAAGCAGTATAAATAGTTAGATAACATTCTATGTGGCATAAATAAGATAGAGAAGACACCATAAACTTACGATCACTTTGACTACCTTCTTGTTCAAAAGAAGAGCTGGGTGTGATGTCATCACCAGAACCAACTTCTAGAAGGGCTCGCTCAAAAGAAGAATCGGGTGTGATAGTAGTGGGCACGAAATTAGAAGAGGAAGCATCCTCATTGCGAAGATTATCGGAATTGAGCTTTCGCCTCTTCTTCTTCTTCTTCTGATCACTCTCTCTTGTGCCTTCACGAAAATGTATGAAAGCAAACAAGATGAAGTGAGAAGCGTGACAGCAGCGACAAAGAAAATGGCATTAGGATGGATAACTCACCTGATAACAACGTGATGTAATCTACACCTTCCCGATGGAGTGGATGGGAGCAGCGAAAAGGGCATCCTTCTTCTTCTAAACTACAGTGACCGTTCAAATGGGCACGACACGCATATGGATCTAGATCATCAATTCTTATAGAAAAATGCATTGGCTTGGGCTTGCGAGCGAGGCCTACACGCATCCCATCTGGAAAACCTCCATATTGAACAGCTGAATATGCATTAGCAGTTGTCATTGTGACGAATGCAATGGAACCATTAGGTCTACTAATATGAACGAGTGGACCAAATTCACGCAATGAATGCAAGACTTCTCTATTATCAACTCTAGGACTAAGCCCACCAACATAAAGCTCTGTAAGCTTGTTGACCGCAGTGTCCATGGTCAAGTTGGTCGATTGGCAGACAAATTCTGTGGCAGAGAATGTGTTGGCCTTGGTGGAGGCGTCAGGCGTTGGTAGAGGCGGCCCTGGTGAAGGCGGCGGCGGCGGCGGTGGAGGTGGCCCTGGTGAAGGCGGCGGCGGGGGAGGTGGCGGTGATGTTCACACTTAGCGACACACGCTGAGATTCTGCACTGGATAACAAATTGGACGAGCTGCTGTAAGAATACGCATTTTTCAATGACAATCGGAATAAATTTGAATTTACAGCAGACGAGCAGCTGAATCTACCACGGATGATCCAGACAGTACAGCGGCGCAGCAACAAATATCTTACCTTATAGATTCGATGTTGGTGATGATATTAATGAGGTAGCACTGGACGTCGGGGGATGGCGTAGCGTGTGCAGTGGTGAAATGGTGTGCGCTCAAAAAAGTGATTTGTGAGGCAAATGTTTATTTTGAGTGCTGTCCGAGGGAAAAGTGACACAATCCCGAAACAAAGAAGGGTATCTATACCGGCTGTTAAGTGCTAAGCACTTTCACTGCATGCGTCGTGAGAATAGTGAGGATCCATTGTGTAGGACAAATGACGAAGCGTGGTTTCCAAAGGGATCCAAAAGAAAGAGTGGAAAGTGGACAAGAGACTGGCGAACAGGAGTAGAAAAATACATTCCACCCTCCGTTTACTAGAGCAAAACACTTCTTGCTTTACACCTGCGGCGCTACTGTATCTTGGAGATACTGAAAAGCTAAATGTTGAGCTGTAACAAACTACATAAAAATAAACTGATCAATTCCATTTTTCCTTGCCGAGAGTATCTTTTGTAGCATTTGCTACACCTCGAACGTTCCATGTGACTTTGTAAAATACTCATACTCTCTGTCCACTATTGATTTCCACTAAGTTATACTTGTTACAAAAGAATTTATTTAATGCTTCCACTTTACTCAAAGTCTTCAATGACACAGCCCGCCACCACATCCTTCAATGCATATTCAAATCCATCTACTAAAGCATTCAAACTAGCGCTGATAATATTCCTGTCAACGCTCACAGTAGTCCATTGTTGGTCTGTTTTAATATCTTTGAACTCAATCATGACTCGAGTTGCAGCTGCCGTCGCAGCTGCGGGGTCCAATATACGGACTTTGTAATCAATCAGTTGAAGATTCTCCAGTTCTGGATGAGAAGGTACAAGAGCTTTCTTGAGTGCGTTTGCTAGGGCGTCAACTGGACCATTACCCTCAGCTACCTCGAGACGATCTAGAAACTCATCTTCTTCATGATTGGGATCGTCGAGCACGCGAACATTCACGGTGGCCCTTGCAAGATTGGTCTTAGTGACCGTACCTCCATTTGTTGCTTTGTTGTTCTCCATCTTTGACATTACACGGCTTGCACTATCAACATCGGTATCATACACCTGCGCAGTGTAGTCCAGCACTCGAAATGGGAGACAATAATGCTGGGTTGAGTGCAATATCATCAACTCCACGCTGGCATCAGCCCCTTCAAATGTATACCCCATGCTTTCCAAATGCTTCACTCTTTCCAAAATGACTAGAGATCGTTCATTCGAAGTTTTTTCGTCAATGTCCATGTCAAGTTTCTTCATCTTGCCAAGAATATTCTGTCTGCCACTAAGTTCCGAAATCAATACTCTCAACTTGTTACCCACCTTGGAAGGGTCGACGTGCTGATATGAATCTGGACTCCGTTCCAACGCTGCCACGTGAAGACCACCCTTATGGGCAAAGGCACTATTTCCGACGAATGGTGCTCCTCTATCTGGCGTGCGGTTCAACGTTTCATCCAAATACCTCGACAAGGATGTAATCTCATCCAAGTTATCATTGCAAGTCATTTTAGAAGAAATATGCAATGCCAAAGAGGGTACAATTGAACACAAATCGGCATTACCAGTCCGTTCCCCAATACCATTAATCGTTCCCTGAATCAAACCTACTCCTGCCTTTGCAGCAGTCAACGAGTTCGCCACCGCCAAGCCGCAGTCATTGTGGCAATGGATGCCAATCGTTGCCAAGTTTCCAAACTTCTCCACAGTTTCCTTCGTGATTTCATCGACTTCCCAAGGCATTGAGCCTCCATTAGTATCACACATAACCAACACTTTGGCACCAGCCTTCACTGCCGCATCACAACATTTCAACGTATACTCCTCATCAAACTTGAATCCATCAAAGTAATGTTCCAGATCAACCATAACATCAATCCCCAAACTAGTCAAGTACGAAACTGAATCGTAAATCATATCCAGATTTTCAGATGGTTCGGCACGGATGATATCAGTAACTTGCCACAAATGCGCTTTGGCAACAATACAAACCGTGGGTGCACCACACTCTACCAACTTTTGTATCTGGGCATCATCCTTGGCTTGAATGCGCTTGCGACGGGTGGATCCGAACGCTACCAACTTTGATTTGGTCTTGGCGTCTAATTCAGTTTGGGCGCGGTGAAAGAACTCTTCATCTTTGGGGTTGGATCCTGGCCATCCTGCCTCGATGTAGTCGACGTTGAATGCTGAGAGGCGTTGAGATATTTTGAGTTTATCGGCGCAAGAGACGGAGATGGATTCCATTTGAGTGCCGTCGCGGAGTGTGGTGTCGTAGACTATGATGTTGGTTGGACCACGGATTGGTCCGTTGGTGAGAAGTTGGCTCTTTTGATCATCCTCTTGATTGGCTGATGGGAATGATGATGCAGTGGACGACTGGGATTCGAAATCTTGTTTGATCCAATCAGCGGTGGCGGCGGCTGCAGATGATGTGTCGTCGGGTGCTGTTGTAAATGGATTATTTTCTTGCCAAGCAAGCTCATCCGGAGTGGCACCACCAGAAATTACAGAAGGTGATGTTTCGGTGATGGCTTCATTATCGGGCTGCTGCTTAGCATGAAGAGAAGTTGATGATGTGATGGTGGCGGTTCTCGTTCTTATTGCGCCTGTACTTGAGTCGGGCTGGATGAAAGATTCTACGTGGGCGGAGCCACATAGAAGGATTGCGGTGGCTATGACCGCTTTGGCTTGGACTTGGCTGATCATCTTGCGGGTTGCTTGTTGAATACACTTGATTGCAGTTCTGTTTTCAGAACGCTTTTCTATGTAATTGAAGTGTGTGTTGAAATAATTGAGGTGCAAAATGAAAGGTCGGCGGCAATTAGCTATAAGTAAAAAGGGGAGTTAAATTACCAATGCCCAAGAGTAAATAAGCAGGGTCCGCGTCGTTTTGTTAGATCCCATAGATCCCGTTACCATCTCGTCAGCAAACCGGCACTCAAGTTTAGCGAGTTTTTCTTAGTTCCTACGTATCGCTCGGTATGATCAGCAGTGATCAGAAAACACATACAAAATGAATTGATTCCTTTGTACCGAGTCCCGCTCATTTGAATCAACTCGACGTTGCGACTGCACTCAACTCGATCGCATCAAGCAAAGCAAGTCCATCGTTTGCTCGCTTCGTTCTTCGTCGTCGTCCGTCGAGTGGATCGACGCGATGATAATGGACGGGGGGATATGGCTATGTACCCATTCTACATCGGGATAGCCACGCCCAAGCAGGCGGCAGCGGTGGCGGCCGCTGTTGGGAGGGCGGAGGAGTGAATTATTTAGCCAGCAACTTCTCCTATCTAAACGACTGCATGGAGGCAGTGCTGCAGACGCAACAGTAGTAACAACACCAATACCCACATCATGATTCATTAATAATAAATTTTTAATACACACCAAGAGCACAGTTATCAGCCATGGATTGGCCCTATGGTGGCTGCGCAGGTGTCCCTTATTCGTCATTTATTTTTTCACTTTGATTGAAGGAGGTAAGCGAGAACCCCCTTATTTTTGCATTCATTGATCCTTGCAAGTATACGACTTATCTCCACTATTTTTGCTTGTCTCTATTCCACCCTAGGGTCTTATCCTCAGTTATCGTTCAAATAATTCACATTCAACAATGCGATGATGAATATTTTTGTCCCATGGTTCATTATTTGTTGCTTCAGCAGGGCAACATTATAATGACCCAACAAACCAGCGAAAATATCAACGTTACAGTCTGTCAATGCGACCACCACGCCGTAATAATGCAAAGACTGATGTCGCCTGAGATAAGAAGCCACAAAAGACAGGTACGACCTCTGTAAAAGTGTTAGGAGTTTGGAATCGATGGTGGATAAAAAGAACGGGCTTCACACACAGCAAAACAGCACTCAATCACAGCATGACATAATTTATAATTGCGTCTATTTATAGTACACCGCTGCTCTGTTCACCGTTCCAATCCCTGTGGTTGTAATGATGTTCTTTGTTGCTTTATTGAAGTATTGCTCTTGCTTCTTGCTTGAGAGAGCTTTCAAAGCGGTACTGAGGTGCGACACCTGAGTTTGCTGACGAGACGGTTCCGGGACTCGATTTTTTTACTAGGTAAAATTTTGGCGGGAGCCCTCGTCGCGGACCCTGCTTATTTACTCTTGCCAATGCCTACTACGTCTAAAGTTTCTTCCATATAATACTAATACAAGATATTAGTTTTGCATATAACTAAAGACTGACGTCTTGAGAGGTCTTGATGCGTGTGTGGCGAGCCATCTGCGCCATCTGTCTTTTTGGTATCTTTTCCATCACACACAAACCCGGCCGAGCCAACGCTTGGCTTTAGTCATTTTCATTTGTCAGGCTCATGAGCATGATTTGCCACCTGAAACGCATCCTTGTCTACGATGCTTTAAACTCAAAAAATAATGGCAGCTCAACATGTGTTGTTCAAGTTGATTGGTTCAATACGCTTCTCAACTACGCTCTTATCATAATCAACGTCGCTACCGTAGTATCGATACTTCATAGACGACGAGTTGACGCAATAACTACGAGATTTGCATCATGTATTTGTTTAGCTTCTGTAACAGCATTCCAGTTGTGTCTATGTCTTTTCATAGCTGATTGTGTCGGCGTTTCTATCATCTGGTGCTCAACATTCGGTTGGCTTCTGATGTGCATTCAGACTCTTCCTTCATCACCAACTCGCACAACTGCACCTACTGTAGCAAGAGCTGTGGCATTTCTGGATTGCGGAGCTATTGTTTTCTATGCAGTAGTTTCTGATATAATTGGCACTATTGCGCATTGTCTCGCAGTAGTCATGGGTATAGTGCTGTGGAATGTGGCAACTCGGTCAAACAAGTACAGCAATGAGTCTGAAACTAGGATAAAGTCAAATTGACTGCAATAATATTTTGTGAGCAGTAACCAAAATATAACATCTTATGCTTTTGAAAGAAACGTCATTTCCGTCAAATCTAAACACCAAGCTGTACAGTCTAAAACAATTTGCTCTAAATTGAACCGTCTTCCGGCTCTCCTTTTGCTGGGATGTGATCACCACAATGAAACAACTCTTCATCTGGTTGTGGCAATACTCCTAACAGATATAGCAAGTGTTTCAATGACCATGCCGATCGAAAAGCGCCTCCATGCGGCATTTTGTAAGACCACCAGAACAATTCCACATCAGCAGCTGCTGCCATATCAACCTGTGTTTCAAGCATCATTTTCAACGTTGTAACATCATTGCAGGCATGTCGTACAGAGTGGTGCGTTGAAGCCGAAAACTCTGCACTTGCCAACCTCAGCCCTACTTCACATTCCTTTTCAATAGTAGAACGATACACGGATGCCCATGCGCCACAGTTATCAATTACCAGTTCTCTATGATCCTCGTCAGAGCAGGAAAAACGACCAGTTGGAGGACCTTCTACTGCTCCTGAGCATTGAGAGCCCCATGCATAATAGTGATGAATATCTAACACTGCCCATTTTGCTCGTTCCTTTGGTGTTGTAGACGCACGCCACCATGCTCCAAATAGTTGCATAGGAGCCTGATTTAGGCCGTAATCACTTTTAATCTCTTGTTTCGGCAAAACTTCAGATGGAAACAAACTCTCGTGTACATTGACATGTAATTCTTTGCCCATGGATGGAAGGCTTGATTGGCGAAAGGCATCGATTGCGTCGCGTAGCCAAAGCATCACACGTAGATGGTTCCCATCAGGTACTTTTGTCAAATGAGGCTTGGATTCCAGACCAGCATTCAACTCATTCAAATATTCAGCTGCTTTATCTGCAGGAAGAGGTGGTAAAAAAGTCTCTCGGTCTGTGCGTATTGGGGGGTTGCCATTGTAAAGTGTTGCCAAATGAGCAGGTTCATTCATCGGACTCAACGCACGGAATCCTCGGAACGCATGTGGATCTTTGACCGCCAAGCTCTCCAAATAGGCAATGAAATTTTTCAATATGTGTCGCCCAACATCAGGAGTTCCTCCATTATCCAAAGCTGGAACGTCGCCATGCGTCCAGAACCGACTATAACGAGGCCAAACACCACTAAATGTCCCAATAGACGTTCCACCAGGATAGGTGTGAATGTCAAGCGTTGCACCAATCCCATGATCCGCACAAGCACGCAAAAAACGTTGCACTAAACCCCGGGGAATAGCTGGCCAACGAACATCATCGTAAAATGGATCAATACAAGTATACTTCTCCAAAACTTCCTCGTCATCCATGTAGATCCAATTATCATCGTTATTTGGGTCGGTTTCATTCTTTGTTACGAGATGAAGATCAGGATCAATGTCAGTATCAGTCCAACACCATGAGACTGGAACCCTAACATGTTTGATACCAAGTGATGCCATTGTTCCCAGCTCCTTTTCAAAATCAAGGTAACTCGACCTAAAAGCGTGTATTGTTTTAATAGCCTTGCCCCACGGTCCTAGTGACTGCTTTTTGTTGTTTGGATATCCTCCAAGTGTAGATTGTGTTTCATCGTCTTTTTCCATTTCCTCTTTGTAATGTTGGGCTAGACCAGATAACAAATCTGAAAGAAGTCGGTTCGTTAGTGTTACTTCAGCAAACAGCGCTATAAGTAAGAGCAGACAGGTAGGTAACAATTTATAACCACTCACCAGTCTCACTATTCCATCTGGGGCCGGTGGAGCTATCCAAGTGTAATGGTGGTAAACACGCAGCGGCTATGGCATCATCGGGGCTGGCCACCTCTACTGCGCCGTTGTCGCCGACGTAAAACCAATCTTCGAGGGAAAGCTGGTATGATCATAATATTATGCGTATGATGAGTGGTTGTGCACGAAAACAATAGAAGATATGATGTGAGTGAATTGGGTATTTGTGCATGAAAATGATACAGAAAGTTCACTTACCCATGATCCAAGATTAACTCCGGCAGGCATTGGCACGTTGATGTGCCGGCTATTTGAATATTTACCAGCAGCTTCTTCCTCGTCATCATTCTGTCGAGAAAGTGCACGAAATGATGTGGTGATTAGTGCGAGGACTAGAAAGCCAATGGCCATCAAACGGACGCGATTATCATTTCGCTTGGGACCGCGTGGATTACGGGCAGATTCCTCATCAACGCTGATGGATTGGTAGGCTGTCATGGTGAAAGATTTGTGATGAGATAATGTGCGGCGGTGGAGGCAAGATCCAAGATCTTCGTCCTTTCTTCAAAACGAGAAAAGAATGCGGTCGAAAATGGATGGATTGAGCTGAGTTGCTTCCCTGACAGGCTAAATAAATATATCAATATATTCTACTTCTATTCTTCTTTGCAATAGCCTTCTGATAGGCTGACGCCAGCGGCGGTGGGGACATCTCGCTCTCAGGAGTCATCTCTCCTCGCAGATCAACTGTCATCAAGTCTCGAACTTCATCAATACTTAAATCCTGCCGTCCAAGTAAGTATGCCAGTTTGGTAGTTGTTGCTTCGATCGACATGTCACTCCCGCTCACAACACCTGCTCCGATTAACTTTTGTCCTGTGGCATAGTGTCCCAAGATAACTGATCCAGACTGACATTGAGTCGTTGCAACAACTACAATTCCAGCATCAGTCGCATCACGTAAACACTGGACAAAATCATCCTTAATTGATGGTAAGTTGCCCGTTCCGTACAGCTGTAAAATTAGTCCCTTGAGGTGCGTTTGCCTTGCTGCATCTATAATGGCTTTTATCGAAGCATCGTCGAATCCTGGCACCAATCTCAAGGTAATCATTCGCGTATCCATAGATGTGTTTATCCTGAAGCTTCCCCGAGGAGGTGCACGGAATAGGTGCTCATTCTCCTCAATGTTAATACCAATCTCAGCCAATGGTGGTAGGTTTGGCGAGTCGAACGCCTTCAGCTTGGATGTATTGACCTTTGTAGCTCTGCATCCCCGGAGAAGTCTGTCATGGAAGAAGATGCAAACTTCTGATACAGTGTCACTACTGGCAAAAATTGTTGCCATGATCAGGTTCTTCCTTGCGTCGTTGTAGGGCTCACGAAGTGGAATTTGAGATCCTGAAAAGATAACCGGCTTGCCTAGATTCTGCAACATAAAACTTAATGCAGATGCAGCGAAAGCCATGGTATCTGTGCCCATAAGAATTACAAACCCATCGAAATGATAATAGTTTGTATGAATGTCCCTAGCTAGCATTGCCCAGTCACCTGGTCCCATGTCACTAGAATCTATGAGAGGTTTGTACTCATGAGAAATAATTTCTGGCATCTCCGGGTCATCTGTCAATTCACGCATTCCAGCAAGATAATCTGTAAGAGCGCCTTGTACGGGAGCAAGGCTATTGAAATTGGTCGGATCTACACTCATCGTTAATGTTCCACCGGTACATAAGATCAATACGCGCTTTCGGAATCGTCCTCGATGGGGTATCACTGTAAATGAACCATCGCCTTCTTCGCGGCGTTCTTCTTCTTTGAATAGAGGGCCTGCATCTCTCGCAACAGATGTGTGGATAGGTAGTGGCGAGGGATCTGGTGTAGTTGTTTCATCGCCATTGCCCACATCGGCATCTACTTCAATGACATGCTCTGGAGAGGCCGAGAGAAGCCGAGACCAGAACCTCCTAGATGGCCTAGATTGAATATCAAAAGATGATGATGGTGGTGAAAAGGCAAATGTCACTGACTCATGCTGTGTAAAAAGTGCAGCCAAGGCCGATGTAATGAGGACCGCAGTGCTCCTTCTACTCATTGTAAAGCCGGCTTGTTGAGGAGACGTAGAACGGAGATAGCACACACTGTCTCTAGAGCGGAGGCAAACAGCTTATGCTTCAAGTTCATAATAGTTGTTGATTGCATTGATGCAATTGCGCCTGACCGCGCCAAAAAGACTCCAAAAGAGTTTGGAGGGGGGACCCCCGGGCTGCCCTCTTTGTCTCGCTCTGTGCAGCCTCTGATCGTGAAATTCATTCACGCCCCGTTCGGCGCCCCCTTCTCAACCTGTGAGCTCTGTCACATTATCTCTATCTTGATGACTTTTTGCAACGTTGTTGATGTCTTGTGTTATGACCATTTTGTTACAGCATCTCTCCGTAGGCACTTGTACACTAAGTAAGTTAAGTGGTTGTATCCGGCAGGATGGAAAGTCCAGCTGAGGATACAACTCCCCCGCCTTCATCATATGCACAGGGGAGAAATATGAATCATCTCCATTCGTCAGGATCGTCAATGAAAGCAAATTCTTCTGACTATGGAGATATAATGGAGGAAGGTGGAGAGGAGGTGGGCAATCCACCGGAAACTGCTGCCGACACGACGGAGCGTGATCATGATGATTATGGAATGACTGCAGAAGAAAAGAAGGAAGCGGACATTCCGATACGTCATCGGTGCCAATTGACAGCAGCACTAATAATGACCCCAACAGTCATGTGGAATTTGCCAATACTGAAACTTCAAAGCCACCTCTACCAGCTGTCGTCGTCGGGGTCTCCTCATCTATCATCACTTTCAAATTTTCATATGAGCCACGAGATTTTGAACAAGAATATTACGACCAACTCTTCTACCGTGTCGCTTCGACATCCAACACACCTGTCGCCGCCAACAAACCAAAAGAAGAAATCATTGTTCCTCCAAAGGAGGCCGCCAAATTATTCTACACTTCTCAAATACCTCCTGAACGGTTGAGGATGATTTGGAATATGGCCACGTTGCCCTCCACTCCGTTGCCACCGGGGGCAAAGCCTCCACCGTCAATGACCTATGGGCAATTCAAGGTAGCTGTGCGATTGATTCAATTGTTTCAAAACCGTGTAGCTGCTGTGGATGAACAATTAACTGTATCTGAGGAAAATAGTGGTGAGGGAGGAGGGGGATCAGACGGAGGGGTGGTTGTTAGGCTGGCACCGGCTTATTTCAATGGGATTAGCGGAGAGTTCGTACCACTCCCAAGCAATAATGCCGTAGAGGCGATCAAAACTATGTATGAGGTGCCTGCATCTGAAACCAATGGGGTGCCTGCATCGACACCTAATGGAGTGACAAGACAAGCAAGAAGGAGGTCATCTAGTCTATCATCTAATGAGGAGAAGAGACCCTCGAACGGAAGAATGAATGGGAATATGCCTGCTTATGAAGAAGCAAACAATGCCGCCCAACCTATGTCACTGGTTGAAATGGAGAGAGAAATACGTCGCTTAAGCGTTATGGTCGGCTCTCTACAGAGAGAAGTAAAAGAACTGAAACGTGGCAATGCAAATGTCCCAAGAAATACTATTGTAGAAGACGAGGATCCAACTGTGGGTGTGGAAATATATTGGGGAGAGAGAAAAGAAAAAGAACAATCTCCTGAGAAAAGGGCAGTCACTCCCAATGAAGTACCTTTGAAAGCAAAGGTAGCCAAGACTCCGAAAAACTTGAGAAGCTCCATGCCAACCCCACCACAATATGCAACAATGGACAATCGAAAAAATACTGTCAGCAGAAACAGGCTCAGTCAGAGCCAAAACATACCGGCTATGCATCCTTCTATTCCCAGGCGAACAAAAAACCATCTTGGAATTCATGCATCGGGAGCAGCAACGGGCGTTGCCCAAGTATCAATGCAACCCATACAAATTCCTGAAGAAGGAGAAAGTTTGACGTCACAAATGCATGTAGTACGAAAACAAGAAGAGTTTGATACACTTCTCAGTCACGCAAAAGATAGGGTAGAAGGTGATAGTGCAAGCAAAACAGGATTACGGTCAAATCGGAGTGGCTCGTTCAGACCTGCTCTTCTTAGTAACACGCCGAGACGAAACCGGCTGGTAAGGGACAACAGGCCTGCTGATTTATCTGCGAGTGCAAGGCATATTATACGTGACAAAACGGGCAAAGTTGAGCTTTACAAAGTTGAACCTGAACCTCCTTCCACCAAGGCGGTTGATCTAACTCCCTTGAATCCTCCTCCTCTAAGACCAACATTTGACGAAGAAGCTCCTGTACCTGTAACACAGAATCACCGAAGGAGTTTGATTCGAAGACGATGAAGCTAGTTTGTGTATTGCTGAATAGTTTTTGATACATGAATCTTTATAACATTACCTGTTCTTTACTTATGACACAAAACTTGTACAACATGGAGAACCTTTCAAACATGAATGTTGAATATCGAATATCAGCTAATCTCAACTCCTTCCTGTTCCCCAGATCCACCCTGAACATCTGAATCACCAAAGAGACGGTAGCCCAAAACATTATAAAGAGTTACCGCTGCAAACTCACGGTATAGGAAAGCAGCGTAAACAGCCAGAGCTATAGTCAAAGTAACGACGATTGTAAGTATGATTGCTTGTGCTCTACTAGCCCCATGTGTTTGTTGTTGTGATTGATAGTATGGTTGCTTCTGGTAATCAATATTCTCCTGCAGCTTTCTACCTCGCAAGTATCGTTGGTCGTTCACATAGTTTGTCATTAAGGACAAGTAGTCTTTTTCAATAAATTGTCTCGTTCCTTCGTCTTGATATGAGCTGTCAACATCATGTGCTGCTCGACCACCGACGGACGTCGCAGCAGCTGTTGCATCCACAAAGTGGACAAATGGTGCAATGAATAAGAGGATGAATAGGGTTGGGATCATCGTTTGCTTTTGTTGCTCTGCTTTCTTTGTGTTACTCTGATTGTATGTACTTACCCCGAACAACATTGTTAACATGCCAATCATCCCTTGAACGGAAACATTTTATTTGGCGGGATGTATCGCGGAAAAAAATGACCCCAGTCATAGAAGTGCCATTTCCCTGCCTTTATGCTTGCAGCGCTTACAACTTGGAAGGGGCTGCTTGCTATTTGGCAAACATCAACTCTTTTATTACATCATATGGTGAGATTATCGGGCGCTCTTGATCGAGGGGTCGATGTGGAGCGTGAGAGGAGGCTACAACTACCGCCGACGAACAACAGGCAAGGCCGTTGGAACAGCTTTGATGCCAGTAGAGAGAGTGGAAGTGGCAGCGGGAGGCGGACCAACACAAATCGACCAATACCTAATAATAGAAACAACCATGCAATATCGGGGGAAAAAGAACAATCTAACTTTGCACGAGGATTAAAGCACCATCCTATCGAACATGCCAACGGCGTAGGCAGAGATAGACGGGTTCCCGTCAGCACATCTCAGGTTAGAAACCAAGAGAGATTGAGACCCAAACTTTTGAGTACCATACCAAGAATTATCAAGCAAGAATCGATAGAAATGGAGCCACTGCTATTATCTGACTCTGTATCAAAGTCATCAATACTACCCCCGAGTTCTAGAAAAGATAGCAATAGAATAGATGCAAACACAATACGAACAGATATTACCATGGGCACGCAAGTTATCAATCACCGTAACTCAACCTCACATCGAGAGTCGAGACATGCTCTACCGCGTCAATATAATGACGTTCACATAGATGACGAAGAAGGTGACATTGTATGCTGTGAAGACAGTTTTCGTCATGAAGGAACAAAGAACATTTGCACTATATTTATTTGGGCAGCATTGATATTCTTCATAGTTAACCGCTTCTTTCTACACATGTCAATGTATCTTCACTGAGGAGAAGAGACCAAAGTAGTGGTCGTGGGAAACAACTTTACGTCGCCGGGTCAGAGTTAACAGCTAGCAGCAATGTTATGGGTTGCTGCAGTTATTGTCTTGTCATGATGTTCATCAGATGCGTATAATTTGTACTATGTGCAAGTAAACGATTCAATGCTGCCTAACAAAGACTACATCATGTTTGCAGACGACAAAGAAGAGGTTGTGTGAGTGAGGGTAAAAGAGTGAATTGATAAGCATTCATGACACGGGCCCTACAAAGAGCGCTGCAAAGTAAATAACTTTATATCTAGAGTCCCACTTAGCAAGCCGATGCTGAATAACATACCATCATTCTTCTTTTGATACAATGAAAAATATTCATGGCTGGCACCATGCAGCCAGAGTGCATGCCCTCTTCACAGTCGGTGAAAGGGAAGTGCGTGGGAGAAAGTCCTTTTCTCCGAACCCGGAGGATCTTACGGACACGCTGACGCTTAGCACACGTCACAAGCACTGTGTGGATCAGGTACGCTTTCTTTTGTGACTTGATGACATCTCTATGCAGGATTTGAACCAGAAACTGCTACATAGCTAGATAACGTTGTCATCGGCTGGTTGTGGTGTTGTCCATTTTTTCCCAGCCTTCACTCACCAACGCAACGCAATGAAGTGATCTGCACGATGTTGCGTTCTACGACATCATCATCTCGATCTCACAGCGCCGAAGGCGGTGATACTATCGGTCTGTCGACGACAACTCTTGCATTTGACTGGGCGGCGGCTCGACAAACCACTGACGTTCTCGGCTATGGCCAAATGGAAATGCATCCTGATCCTGACACTGCCACTGCTGCCTCGGCCGGAGACATCTCCTCCATCGCTCTCCCATCGTCCTCCTATGCTACATCGTCCCTTGGCGTTGCCGACAGTAAACCTCGCCCGAAGCGCCGTCGTAAAGGCCCACAGAATTTACCTGGGAAAACAGCTACAAATAAGGATCGTCACTTTGTCCAGCACAACTATCACGACCTCTTGAATGAGCCCGATAGCATGAGTAATGAACATGAATCGTCAAGGCTCTCCGATGATTCGTTTCCGATGATACTCCATCGCATGCTAGATGAAGTCGAGAAAGAAGGATTCGCCCACGTCATCTCATGGCAACCACATGGAAGAGCATTCATCATCCGGGACGCTTCCCTCTTCTCACGAATCATTATGCCCAAGTACTTCCCTAAATCCAAGAAAATTACAAGTATTCAGCGTCAATTCAATATCTACGGCTTTGAAAAGTTAACTCGTGATGGCCCTGACCAGGGTGCCTACTACCACGAGGCATTTCTCCGAGGAAGGCCGGAACTAACCTCAAGGAGAATGGTTCGAAAGAGAGTTAAGGGAACGGGACACAAAGCTTGTAGTAACCCTGATGTTGAGCCAGACTTTTACTCATCAATGCCATTTGTGACTGTGGAAGGCAGTAGTAGTAAGAGTGCGAATGAAACACATAGTCAAGCATTCACCGCTCCTACATTGGATGAAATACTATCTTCTCTCACAAGTGAAGAGTCTGATCAGGAGGACGAGTGCAGCCACTGTTTTCCTCCTCGCAACAAATGTTTCAAGGCTACAGCACACCTTCGTCACAAGTTCAGGCTCATGAACAGACAAGATCTGCTGCTCAAGAAATTGACGATGAGCCGATAGACTTGTTTCACTTTGACTGGGGTGACGGCGAAATATGGTAGATAGTGTTTTTCCAAGAGTCGCTCCTAGCCTGAAAGGCAGGGTATAGATTTGAGTTGTACATCAATTAATGATATCTTAAATACTCAAGTAGTTGCTGATATTTCTTGACAATCTCTTCTTGAGAGCAATACAATGAGCAATCATTAGCAAGTTCCTAATCTAAGTAGCTTCCTGTGAGATCTCCTCATTCAAAGAAGCTGACATCGTCAAACACCTCCTCAAGACCGTACTTCACGTCAACAATCTCGCGCTTGTCTTTTCCTTCCTTCTTCTCTTCACCGACACGACGGCGGTGAAATATCTTATCATTCAATCGTTTGAACATGACCACGTCCTCCAAGTCAACATCCTCTGACTCCTTCTTGGTGGACACGTTTGTCACAACTTTGTCATCATTGTTGTGATAGAGAGAATGAAAGAAATGGTCTTCTTCTTCGTAGTCATTGTCCGCCCATTTCTTCTTGGTTGAAGTGGATTTGACATTGACCACTTCTTCTTTGCCTTCTTTTTCAGTGTCCTTGATATGCCCATAGGAATACGCTATGTTGGAGAGTGCTCGAGGATAGATAATACTGCTAGGATGAGGACTGAGTTGTCCTCCGCGGATGCTGGATCGAGAGTAGTAGGTGCACATCGCACATCGAGAGCAAATGAACCAATTATGTAGTGAGTTGCCAAGAACCATGTTCTGTCAGGAGCAAATTCAACTAGTGACCTACCTTGCAAACCAACCAGGATGGCCAGAGAGGACGACTGGTGGGAGGGTGAGAAGGAGAATGAATAAAACGTAGGTGAGCATGATTGATGTTTTATGCTTGTGAGTGATTTTTTATGGCATGTTTTCATCTGCTAAAGCAGCATGCATGCATGATGAATGCGAATGCGAATGGTGCAATGCATTTTGAGGATTTGAGAACTCCGATGTCACAAGTGAGTCGGATAGATGACCGACGATTCCCGTCGGTTGTCCGATAAAATGGTCTTAAAATTACCAAAAATATCCAAAACATAACAAAAAACAAGCAAGAGAGCGGACGATTTCATTTCCATAGTAGCATTAGAGCATAACAAATAACAACCAAGCAAAGCAAAGCAAAGCAAAGCAAAAAGTGACCATGTCAGACTCCGAAGACTACGAATACGAATACGATGAATCCGACCAAGAAGCCATGGACGCCGGCAGCGGCGGGGGCGACGAAGACGCCTCCTTTGAATACACCGATGATGAGGATAATCAAAACAACGACGAGGGCGAGGTAGCCCTGGAAAATGCCTACTACAATGCCAAGGGGGAGCGTGATTCGGGTGAGATAGATGAGGCTAGGGAGACGTTTGAGAGTGTGGTTCGTATGGAGGTGGAGCAGAATAAAAAGGAGGCGGGGGTGGCTACTGATGATGATGATGATGATGATGCCATGGATGTAGAGGCCACTACTTCTAAATTATTGGCTCCATTGAAATTTCATGGACCGTGGAGTTACAAGGCCGTCAAACAATTGGTCAAACTTCACCTAAGGTCATTGAACTGCGACTCCGCTGTCAAAGATTACGAACGTCTCCTCCGTATAGCCAGCTCCCCCGACGCAAAGATTAGTCCCAATGCCGTGGAAAAGGGGGTCAACAACATGTTGGATCGTGTTGCCAGTCTCATCAATAATAGCAGCGGCAGTAGTAATTCTGATGCATCATCACAGCAGGAAGCTTTGGCACAGAGCATTTATGATTTGACATTGAAGGCATTCCATCCCACTACGGGAATTGCTCCCAATGAACGATTGTGGTTCAAGACCAACCTCAAGTATGGTCAGCTGTTGTATGAAATGAATGAGACTGCAAAGTTACAATTGGTGATTAGGGACTTGCTCCTCAGCTCTGGGCAACCCACTGATATCTTAGAGGGGGCAACCACCTCTTCTTCATCTGCCATGGTGACCGATAGTACCTCCACCGGAGGAACACACGTTATGGAAATCGCCGCACTTCAAATCCAACTCTACTCCCGTCTCAAGGACACCAAAAAGCTTCGTGCGGCATATCATAGAGCCATGTCAGTTCGAGGGGGCATTCCTCACCCTCGTACTCTTGCCCTCATCCAAGAACTGGGTGGGAAGATGCACATGAGTCAAAGGAATTTTGATGAGGCGTCACAGGCATTTTTTCAAGCATTCAAGTCCTACGATGAGGCTGGAGATCGTAGTCGATTGAGGTGTTTGAAATATTTGGTCATGGCGAGTATGTTGCATGCTAGTTCCATCAACCCGTTTGATTCTCACGAGGCACGTGCCCACAGAGATGATCCTGAGATTGTCGCCATGACTAATCTAGTTCAGGCATTTCACAATGATGACATCAGAAGCTTTGAAAAGATTCTGAATAAGAACGAAGGGCGGATTATGGATGATGAATTTGTGAGGGAGCATGTGGCAGATTTGTTGCGTACAATTCGAACACAGGTGATTATGAGGACTATTGGACCATACACCAAGATTCGTTTGGTGAAGATATCCAAGAGTCTCAACGGAATTCCGGTTGAGGACGTAGAGAGCTTGCTTGTGTCATTGATTTTGGATGGAAAGTTGAATGGTCGCATTGATCAAGTTGGTGGCGTTTTGGTCAAACAAGCCCAAGGTGCTGCTGACACTGGACCTGCTTCTTCGGATAAAAATGCTGGTAAACAAGTTGATGTTGGCAGTGTTGAGTCTAGGAATACGGCATCCATTCAGCGGCTTGTTAGGGCACTTGAGCATCTGACTGACGCAGTCGCCAACGTTGGACCAAAGACTTCCTCATTCCAACAACTCTGAGCCGAGAAGGTTTGTGTTTGTTGTCTACACATCTTTCACCACAATAACTATTCATAAAAGCGATATCAATTTGATCAAGTCATTATAATTATTGCGTCCCTTACAACTTATAAGAACTAGATGATCCTCCTTCCTGTGTCTTGGCTCTCTTCTTTGCCCGTCCATCTCCATCGCCCCCCTGAACCATGCTCTCAACATTCTCCTGCATCTTCTGGAAAAACTTGGCACTAGTTTGATATTCCTTCCCAGCAGCGGCCTCGTCTTGCAATCCTTGGTCATCCCTGGCATCAATGACTTTTCCAGAAGCTCGAGCCATCTGTAACTCTTCACGCAACTTGCGTTTCTCGTAAGGGTTGTTAAGGCCGAGGCCTGGCTGTAGTTTCGAGATGAGTTTCTCATCGGCTTCTTTTTGCTTCCTAGCCTTGCGTCGGGATGATTTCTTGGCATTGCGAAGACGCTTTCTTTCTGTCTGGTCCATCTCTGATTCTCCCTTCAGTACACTTGCGCGTCCCTTTCCAGCACCATAAACTTCTTCTGGTGCCACTCCTCTGCTCTTGCTCATGTGCAACGGTAGCACCTCTTCCATCGCGATAGCGGGTACGTCCTCACGATTCTGTACATCGGCCTCATCGGCAACTGGACGGGGAGCAAAGTGATAGTTGGACAATGCGTCCAGATGAGAACATAAGTTGGCGAACAGCTTTTTCATTTCCTCTTTAGCTGCATCTTCCTCTGTTTCCTTTTCGTGGGCGTCACGATCGAAGCCTGTCGACTTCTTTAGATATTCACGCTCATATAGCTCACCCAATCCCAGCTTTGATTTTTCTTGGCTGACTTCGGGAGCTTCTCCGCCACGCTTGCTTGCACCGATATCGGGCAGCTCGCGTGGAACGACGTCATCCCAGTCTTCCTCAAAGATCCTCTTCTTTATTATCTCCTCGATGTCAGCTGTGTGCCCGGCAGTGATGATAGGTGGAGGTTTGAATGCAACCTCGAATTCAGGAGTGGAATCGAGCAAAGAGTCGGAGGGTCGGTTGGTTCCTTTTGCTTCTCCCAACATTTTCCAGGGCTTCTCAGCCATCATTTCTTCTTCAATACGAAGGGTTTGCTCTTCGAGCTTTTTTGATTTGATGTTATGCGTCGATTGCGTCATGTCTGGTTCATCATCATCTTCCTCCTCCTCCATGTCGCCCTCGGAATCTTCTCCATCTTCATCATCAGAAGCTTCTTCTCCGGCATTATCGCCGTCGCTTTCCATATCGTCTTCTTCGCCACCATCCTTCCAATCCAAACCATCTTCTGCAAACTCGTCATTCCACGAATCATCGTCATCAAATTTCATGACGTTTGACTTGCTCTTGTCCTTCTTACCCTTGCTGCCAGTATTCTGTTGCTCCTTGTATCTCTTGATCAGTTTTTTTATCCGGCTTTCCAAAGAAGTCAGCTGCAGTCATTTCTTCGGGGTCTTCTTCATCGCTTTCGTTGTCATCGTCATAGAGCTGATACAAAACATCCACCTCATCGTCGGCACGATATTTCCTTCGTCGAACTGAGTTGGGTTCATATCGCTTCGTAAGATCTTCTTCTTCTTCTTCAAATTCATCATCAAAGCCTTCGTCATCATCCGATTCTTTGCCTGCCCTATCTCTCACATGAGGCAGCACTTTTTCATTCTTGTCGTCTTCAGGTAACTCCTGCCCATAAGCGACATCAGGCAAAAACTCCTCTTCTTCGTCGGCAAATGCTTCCATCTCATGTAGATCAAAGAAACCATCACGCATTTCTTCTCGTGTAGGGTCTGTTGATTCTTCTTCTGCAGCCTTGTCCCTTATTGCGGCGAGCTTTTGCTGCTTGTCATCGCTGGCACTTTCTTGTTCGACATTATCATCGTCATCGCTCATGTCTTCCATTGCCCTCTCCATACGCTCTCGAATACGTCGGGCATCACTATCCTCGTCTGAATCTGCACCTTGATCTTCTTGTTCCTCGTCGTCCTCATAATCATCACCAAAGTTTGAAGCAGCACTTCCTTCATCACTATCATCTTCACTTTCACTGGCCATACTATCACCTTCCTCATCACTATCCATTGCACCAACCTCCAACAACTGAATCAAATCATCTGGACCATACTTTTTGTCATCGTTGCTCGATCGTTTGACAAGTTTCTTCAGATTCTTCTTCAACCGTGACATGAGTGCAGTATTTTGCAAATCCACTTGACCCCAGATAGTTTCTGCGTCTATTCCTGCATCATCATCATCGGCTTGAGTTTCACCAACGTAAAGAGAAGCCAATCCAGACAATGTGCATGGTTCGCCATCATCATCATCATCATTCACTTTCTCCTCGTCTTCTTCTGAGAACGCAAGATCATCTTCTCTAAGCTTTTGATCTTTCTGAATGGCTTTCAACTCTACTTCCGCATGTGCCAAATGCTCTATGTATCGAAACAGCTGCTGTGATATTGTCACCAGTCCTACCCTCGCATTAGTAGCGGAAGCGTCCTTATTGAGCAACGACGTGAGCAACTCTTCTGGTTTGGATACTAGTGGCAATAAATGATCAGATAAGGCAGATTGCGTGTTGTTCCACATCTTTTCGGATGTGGAGGTGAGATTGGCATCATCGGCATCATGTGATGCATCACCATCGTTGTCTGAGGCAATGTCGGTGGCAATGGGCTCGTCGGCATCAGCAGCGATACCAGCTGCGGCTGCCTTGCTCCTCCTTGTTCTTCTCGGCATGGTGATGATATGCTGTTTATGCTAGTGTGAGGTAACAGATCGTCATGCACAAGAATAATGATGGGTCTACAATCTACCATGCCGGCGGATGAGCGCCTTGTATGTTTTTGTTCTTTGGATTGGTGGTAGCGTGGTCTGTCTGCACGTAAAAGAGAAGAGAGAAGGGAAAGACGCGAGTTTGGCTCGGGTTTATTTGTCAAGTGATAGTGAAGCTGCAAAGAACAGATAGTATCTTCAGGGAAAGTAGAACGAACGTATGGTAGCGAGTTAACTTCAAGCTTTTATTGTTTATGTATGAAGATTTTCGATTCCTCTCCTTCCACACGGAAGAAGAACCGAAGTTAACTGTACTGGATTTTCTGCTTGCTCGCTCTCTTTTTGAGTCCAAGCAAAGCCCCGATGGGTCAAGATTGCTGCTGAGACAGATGAGTGCGGATACTCCTCTAAAAGACGCTGTCTGTAAAACAAACTCTGCTTTGTAACATGCTTTGTTGCATGTTTAGCCTTGGCTTCGACGACGACAAGCCCCCCTTCACCACTTGCAAAGACAGCATCTCCTCGTCCCATCATATTACTCGGAGACCACTCGTATAAGAATAAGTATGGGAATGATTTGATTTCAGTGTTGTGTTTCTGTAACAAGGTCGCGAGCAGCTTGCATTCGGCTTTGTTGGGTACTCCATGACTGAAGAAATACTGTGCCCTCTTTCTGGCCTCTTCATCTTGTTTTAGCAACTTTTCACTGTCCCATATTACAGACTGTGCTGGTAGTGATGTAATCACCCTTCTATTCAATGGCTGTATAGCTTTATGAACTTGACTTCTAATCATTTGATGAAAGAGCGGAAATTCTATCTGTTTCAATGTGAGATAAGATTTAGAGAGGTTCGACGATGAGGCTGTCGATTGTGTGGAGCGGTAGCTTTGGTGAGTCTTGCTTGTGCTCTCCTCCTGCATCAATGCTTCGCTTATTGCGCGAGTGTATTGACGTTACAGAATAGGCACTTGCATTCTAGTCTGCTGAGGCGCGAAAGTAACCGCCAAAGCAAAGACCGTGTAGCAAAAGATAAGAACAACACTTGCACTATGTTGGGTAATTAGTAGAATTTAGCCCCAACCTCAAATGTTTATATGATTGAAAGAGGCTAGGTTTTGGAACGTAGCGTCTTTTGTCAACGTGTCAAACTGACTCTACAAGTCAAAGTTCATAATGAAAGATAGTGCTCCACGTTGTCGACTACCCAATGTCGTCCCTCTTGGTTACATACCAAAAGCAATAGTATTTTTGCCACTGGCTGCTTGTTCAGTTTGTCGCGTCTATAATTTCCATTGCACACACTCAACGCCCAATTAAGAACTTAGAATCCAGGTGGCACAGGGCATGATCCAGGAAGAAGGTGGTTCGAGACAAGTCCAGCAATTCCAATCATGGCAAGACGAGCATTCTTAAGTTCCTTCAACTTAAGCTCCTCTTGCTTAGCGGCATCCTCAGGCCAAAGCTTAAGGTAGTCAACAGCTGGCGCAGCTCCTCCAAGGAAAGACTTTCCAGACATTTCCTGGTTGTACTTCCAAGACTCGAAGACACCGCAGATAACGATAAATTGACACCACCATTGAGGATCGGCCTGAAGAATGGCATCGATGGGATCAGTGGTGGTAACGTCTGTGGAGTCGAAGGTTCCGAAGATTTTGGGGAAGAACCATCCGACGGTGGCGAGCATGGCGGAGCGGCCATTGGAGAGTTCGGCTCTACGGGCCCAGTCGGCTGGGACGTAGTCACTGAGGCCACAAGGGTCCCACTGTGCATTAGAAAACGAAATAAATTCGACAACATTCGGCGTGAGCATTGAATAAAGCGAAAGAGAGAGACGATAATAAAAATGCACACCAACACACTGCAATTCATCAGAAAAATCGACCACACAACACATACCACTTTTCCGCCAACCTCATTACTAACACCAGCCATGGAGTCAAGCTCCTTGGCGTAGCTGAGGCGAGATTCCACCCTGGCGACAGGGGAGGGAGCAAAGGCAGCGGCAGAGCCGACGAGGGTGGCGATGATGGCGGTCTTCATGGTTGTTTTGGTGTGTACGGCGGCAGAGTTAGTAACAGTGGTGTAGTGCGTGTTGTGGTTGAAGATCAATCTTTGGTCCCTTTTGCGCAACTCCCAATTGGTGGAATTGTGTACATACACCTCTAGTGTACCTTTTTAGGTGTTATGATAAATAGGAGTAGAAGCGATGTGAAGTGGGTAGATGGTAGATCGGCCTTCGCTTCGGTTTCATGAAGTCCCCGTCAAGCGAAGTTCAAAAATCAAAAACAATGCACAAGCTAAAAAGAGCCACAAAAAATAAGTATATCTAGATGATACATTATTTGTTGCTGCTACTGACAATGCTCACTGGGACGCTGCTCGCGATAATCTACTCCATCGCCCTCTCGGGAGACGTTGTTGAAGCAATTTCCCGTGCCGGAAATCTATCAGATCTACCCTTCGACGAGAACGATCATCTCTCAACTCACGTATTGGCAGTTCCGGCTGGAAAATGCGGATCCCTGCTATTGGAAGATACTGTCGACTTTGAAGATGGTTCCCATGGTCATCAATGGATGGAACTCGAGGGAGAGGCATTTGACTCAGTCTTTGGTCATTTAGGAGCGTATGCCGATTTTTCAAGTGATGAAGTCACGGATTTTAACACCGATTGTCTAGCTGTGTGTCTTGAGAAGGGCACACTACGCGAGGTGGTGGCACGTCCTCTTCCTCATCGATACTTCTTGCAAGGAAAAGTGGATCAAGATGGCGATGGTATGCGAGTTACTGAAGCGTCTGTACAGCAGTTTGTCATGAGCGATTCTTGTGCAAAGGTAAGTGACATATTGACAATACTTTTATTTACAGTGACAGCAGCTGAGAGTTTGCCTACAGATGTAGCTCACTTGATAAAAGTGACAGCAGCTGAGAGTTTGCCTACAGATGTAGCTCACTTTCCTGCAGATGTAGTTCACTAACTGTTGCGTAACTTCTCCTCTTTTGTCAGGTTGAATATGGCTTTGTCAACTACCACGATAATCCAATTAAAATGTACTGGATTAGTCATTCAGGGCAGCAGGTGTATAATCAAGAGATCGGGGTAGGAGAACGCAAAACTTCCTTTATTAATACTTTCATCGGACACAAATTCGAATTTTACGACTCTCAACCAAATGAAGACCCATTGCAAAATGAGTTATTGTTCGATTGGATTATTCCCAATCATGGCATTATTGGTTTCAAAAACTATGAATTCCCTCATGTACCTGTAGAGGGAGTGGAAAGACAAGTGCAACAAACTTTAAAGAGTGAATGGAGGAGGCACGAAGTAGTGAAGAGAACGTTCAGCCCGTTGGCATTTGATAAAGGAAGATTGCCTGATGATTTGTATGCCAGTCTTGGTGCCTATTGGTACAACAATCGTGATGTGCCACATGTCGTCCATGAGGAATGGGGTCGTCACAAAGGTGTATTTGTTAATTATTGGGAAACAGACGTCAATTTCATTCAGATTCCATGGCATCTAAAAAAGCGATGGCAACGTCGTTTAAGAGAGTTGGTTGAAGCGTGGACGGGTGTCGAACTTGAAACAACCGATATGTATGGGATGCGAGAATATACAAAAGGAGCGCGTTTGCTATCTCATGTCGATCGTGAGTCAACACACGCTGCAAGCTTGATTGTAAATATTGCTCAGCAAAATGTGTCGCAACCATGGACAATCGAGGTGCATGACCATGCTGATCGACTGCATGAGGTTGTAATGGAACCGGGCGATATCGTTTATTACGAGAGTGCCAAGGCTCTTCACGGACGCAACACGCCTCTTCAGAGTGGAACATACGTCAATTTGTTTACTCACTACCGTCCGCTGAACGATCCAGATTGGTATCTACGTGATAATCCTGAAGGTACCCCTGAGCCCTTAATAGATGTTGGCACATGCAACTTGGTTGGAAAGCCTGATGAGTATTCGAAAGGAGCTGTGCAATGTCAAAATAGTGCGATTGGGCCACATTTGAGCCCATCAATGTTCACTGCAACAAGTGCAGATGATATGTTTCAATGGTGGAAAAGCGTGGGGCCAAGAGACGAATCTGTTGAAGATAATGACAATGAAGAATTGTAATGTTACTACTTAACAAATCACAAATCCACACACATATTATTACATTGACTTATGTTCTAGTTCATCGCAGTAGTACAATAGTGGAACTACGATACATACCATCATAACTAACGTAAATGGGCTGCAATATCAACCTCAAGTGGAACCAATATATATGCTAAGTTAATCAGATATCGACGGATTGGACACAAACTTATGGTGTCATATTCAAGGCTGA
Source organism: Skeletonema costatum (assembly GCA_018806925.1). Lineage (NCBI taxonomy): Eukaryota > Bacillariophyta > Thalassiosirophyceae > Thalassiosirales > Thalassiosiraceae > Skeletonema > Skeletonema costatum. Next base: position 59,580 of record JAHBBA010001271.1, read on the forward strand.
AGAGCATACGAACAGTTTGTAGAGCAGTAAAATATATCACGCCATGGGCCATTGCATTAAAAAGTGAAGACAGATGAAAACGTGAAGTCAAAGATATGTATGACACCTAAGTAGGAGTAATAACAGTACTACAGGCTGTGAGACTGAAATAGTGACGCTACGACATTTAAGATACCGAAGCATCTGCTTTGACCTTTTACCAACCACAAGTTGCGTGCGGCTCTGAGACTGTCCAAGCTTCGGAGAAGTGAGGGCTGCAGTGTTCTTGAGTTGAAGGGAAGAGGAGGCCGCGCTGGAATTTTGCATCTTGTTGTTGTTGTTGTTTCAGACTAGTACATAACATGTAAGGGTACTGTGCCCGTACGATGCATGAGTATCATTGTGCGTGTGACAAATGTAGATGGGAGTACTCAGTAGTAGGTGCGTGCACTTTTTTCACTAAGTCGGAAACACCCGAGAGCAAGAGTTCCACCAAGTCAAGCAACTTTGAGGCTGGTAATGGCAATAACAACATTAAATTAGCGTTACATACTGGTCCTAGGACATACTATTTGTGTTATTGTTCAATATTTGTTGCACCAGAGGCCCATCTACTCAAGATAAATGCATTCTCTTGGAACTGTTTGTTTGCACAGCTCTACAGACATGTAAACTTGTCAGTGCAATGTGATATGAAGTTGTATGAATCCAGAATCTATCCGTGCAACAAACGATGCATCCGTTGACGGCTGTGCCATACTCGAAAGATGTCGAGATGACATGTGTCGTGAGATGCAGACCATCATCTTACATAATCATAAATTTCTCGACACACAAAATTGCTTTTGATATGTAGATTGCACTCTTGAAGCAGCTATCCTGTGCATTAAAGCCAGCGATTACGATTGATGCATCTCTGCTGGCGCCGAGTGCGCCATCTATCTAGAGCATCATGCATGAGACGTTGTAACACATAACAAGAAGCTCTCATAAAGAATACTGTTACATACCTAACACTCTATGTAACCCACCAGCATCACTCCGCAGGCTAGCTGAGCGCAGCGAAGCTAGTCATCAATCTTGCGCTAACCTTTGCCGGCACCGCACTATCACTTTCTGGGCTTAGTGTGTACTTCTTTTGCAAAGAAATAGTTTGTGATGGACTGTTGATTATATTTGCTTCTTGCGTTTCCAGCCTCTTTTTGTTTTCTGAATCTTCTCAACGACGTCACTGCCGCTTCTAAAACATGAACAAGCTCATTTTTCTCCGTGTATCTCAATTTAGTTACGTCAGTCACTCTTACTCTTAGCCTGGAACGGTAGTGTTTGGGAATGCATAAACCCAGCTCGCCCTTGTGATGTCGGTGCCATAAAAGGAGTTGCCTCAACTTAGCATCTTTGCATGTAAACGTCTTGAGTTTGGTGCTTGTACTACTATTTCTTGCAATCATATTTTTATGCTGTCTTGTCTCAAACATTCGCTTGTTTTAAACAATATAATGCAAGTTGGTGAAATGTACTCTGGACAGTTAGGCTTAACATACTCTGGACAGTTGGCTTAACCTACGCAAGACAGTCATGGCTTAACATACATTGGACAGTTGTGGCCTAGATAGATGTGCATGCACTCACTCCATCCATCCAACCCACCACAGCCACGAAGCACGAAGCTTGCCGCTGCCGCGTCACAATGTTGTTCTCCCTTGTATTGTAGTTCTCTGCATTCGCATCTTTCTCTTCGAAGTCGTCGTTTTACCCAAGAATCTGCGTGCGTCATTTGAAATTTGTTTACTGATTTACCTCATAATAATATATCATCATGAGTGCAAGCGGCGGTGCAAGTTCAAAGGATGAGATATCATCATCTCGTCGCTCCTCTCTCAGCGCAAACCGCAGCCCCTCAATGGTGCTCGGACCCCGTCTATCCTCAGTCAAAATTATCAATCCAACCTCCCTCTTCGTTCCATCCAAACTAACCTCCGAAGTATTCTCTACCGAAAATCCCCCCCTTGACTGGGCAGATGCCGGTCTTCTCATCCCCCATGAGGCCATCCGACGTCAAATGGCCATGATGCTCCAATGTCGGATTCTCCCGAGGACAAGGAGGCCTGGAAGCTGACTCTCTTTTCCAAGTGGTACATTGAATACCTCTACGAGAGTGTGCATGAACATCATGATGCCGAGGAGAAGATCTACTTTCCATGGATGATTACCAAGACAGCTATTCCCGAGAAGGAGTTTGGCAAGAGTCATGAAGAGTTGATGTCTGCCATGGCTGAGATCAAACAATGTTGTGCGGAGATTATCAAAAAGGGTGGAAAGGGGTGCAGTGCACAAGTTGCTACTCTCAAGGAGAAGGTGCCCAAGTTTGATGTTGATATGAGGACACATTTGAAGGAGGAGGAGGAGACTGTGCCAGCTTTGTTGAGGGAAAATTTCACTCATGAAGAAGAGGGACAGATTGTTGAACAAATCCTTCAAGCTGGTGGTTTGGGATTGGCGAAAAAGTTCTTGCCTGCTGTTCTTCTTGCTGCACAGGAATGGTGAGTAGTTTGGACATTCATGCTTTGAGACTTGTCATGCTTCTCTCTCACAATCATGTATGCTGTATTCTACCTTATTCATATTATGCAGGACAACTGATGCGTTCTACGCTGACTTTGTGGGCTCCATCCCTCCTCCTATTAAACATTTGGTAGACAAATATTTCTTGCCAGACTTCGAGAATGTGGTTATGATCATGCGCGATGCTCCTACATTGGCATCGGAGCCGAAATTGAAGCGAGTCCCCTGTTGCGGCATTCCCTTTTGCTTTCCTTGTTTGATTTAAAGGCATGTCGAGCTCTTACCGACTAATCTTGATGTCTAGGTTATGTGTTGTCTGCTGTGCAGATTATTTGTGTTTGAGGTGGTGATGGTCTTGGAAAAATATTAGAATGGCACTGATACTGTTCAAAATCGATATTAATAAAGATCTAGTTATGATGAATCACTGCCTTGTGAAAAGGTTATCGGCGTCTATTTTCCTCCTTTCTTCTTGCGACCCTTCTTAGGACCACCGGCACTCTCCCATTCTGCGTTGTTGTCTCCTCCCTTACGTTTAATGAATTCTGTAGCAAAGTTATTCACCTGGGGCGTTGAGCCAAGATAAGCAGAAAGATATTGCCTGATCTCATCGCTATCAGTAAGCGTCATGCAAAAGGTAACCAGAGTCAAGTCGTCGCTACCGTTGAGTTTTTGCATCTGATCCTTGCACCACTTCTCCATTGTAGAAGTCATTTGCCCATTGGCTCCAAAGTTATCAACGGCTGCGGCTTTTTGAGCCTGATTTGTTGCTGCAGCAGGAGCTGAAGAGGCAGCAGCTTGCTTCATGTTCCAAGCAGCGTTTGCATTGATTTTCTGAGTCGAAGTGACACCTGCAACCACTGGCATTTGACTTACAACAGCGGCAGCAGGAGCTGTTGCGGCAGCGCCTCCCCATGCAGTACTTCCACCAGTAGCAGCTACGTTGGCCCAGCCACCTCCAGACGGTCTGCCGCCTTGTTCTTTGGCTCGCCTGACAGCTTCCTTGGCTTCTTCTTGTTGAATCTCGGACATGCTCTTTTTGCGACTGTCAGCAGCTGCACCGCCGCCCCATGCAGGAGCTGGAGGGGCGGCGGGTTCAGGAGCTGGAGCAACCTTCTCGACCTTTTTCTCCTCAACGGGTTGTTGTGGCTGAGCTTGCTTCTGCTGTGCCTTCTTCTTTTGCTGTTTCTTTGTTGGTTGCTCGATTGCAGCTGGTTCAGGTTCAGGTTGAGGTGGCCCTGCAATTCCAGTTGATCCTCCTCCTAAGCCAAGCATCATTTTCAACTGAGCTGATTGATCAGCTTGCTGCTGAAGTTCTGCTTCAGCTGCTCCGCGCCTTTCTTCTTCCGCCAGTTTCGCTGCTTCCTCTGCACGACGTCTCTCTTCTGCTTCTTTTGCGGCTTGTACCTTAGCAGCGGCTTCAGCCTCTGCTTGAGCACGGGCCTCTACCTCAGCCTTATCCTCGCCAGACTGATTTGATTGGAATGCAGTTTTAGGATCAGAAAAGTAAGACGCAAGTGGCCTGAAGGGACCACCATTATTTTGGCTGATGGGTAAGTCGCCTTTGAAGTAACCTGCTTCTAACCACTGCTTCATTTCGTCTCCGGCAAATGGACCCTGGATATTACCCTGCGGATCAGCATAAAACCAAGGAGCATTTGGATTGATTTTCACTACTTGCTGCTTCTGCCTCTCCTGCTCCAAAGCTCGTGCCCTGGCCAAAGCCTGCTGTTGCGCGGCTTGCTGCTGACGTAATTGCTCCTCTTGCAATCGCCGGCGCTGAAGTTCCTGTTGCTCCTGGACAGCCTTCGCTTGCGCAATTTGGGCCTGAGCCACTTGCCACTGTTGATTATTGAGACGAAGTTGTGCCATAATCACACCTCCTTCAGTTCCAAGTTGAATTCGTTGAGGATGACGAGAGATCAGAGCGCGCATTTGATCAATAGAAGAAAGGATTGCAATAACGCGAGAGTCTTCCGCGTGGAGAGTTGAGAGGATTGAGTTGAGATCCGATTTGCCCCAAGAATTTTCAAGAATATTAGATACGCGCTCCATCAACACATTTTCCACTTGATCTTGTTGCTGCTGCCTCAATTGCTGTTGTTGTTGCTGCTGAGCTTGTAGATCGGCTTGTTGCTTCGCTTGCATTGCCTCCCAACGTTTCTTCTCTTCTTCCTGCTGGCGCCGACGCTCCTCTTCCTCTCGTTGTTGTGCAGATGCCCCCTTAGTTTCGTTTGGCTGAGAGCCAAACGTACCAAGGCCTCCGGCGTCTCCCCACGGATTACTGGATACAGCAGGAGCGCCCCACGGATTACTGGGAATCGCCTCGGCTTTTTCATTTGCTGATGACTCTGGCTTAGGCTCTTCTGCAGCAGCACCACTGGAAGCTTCTCCTGTTCCTGACACCCCGATCATTTGCATCAACCGAGAACTGGCAGCATTTGCTTCGTTGCCGCCCTTAATTGGCGCTTCTTCTGAGGCTACATCTGCTGATGGTTCATCAAAATCTTCGAAGACACTCACGTCGTTGCCCGATCCTGATCGAATTGTTGTCCCACTACCCGCCAACGGTCTACTCGAATCAACAGTGTGATTGTGATTATCTTCACCTTCGGAATCATTGCCATTCTCGTCCTTTTTGTCAACATCCATCTCAGCCTCAAAGGCAGCTGCCGCTTTGGACATATCTGTAAGTTCGAATGCATCCATACCAGTCTTTCCCCTAGGGTGATCGTCCTCCAGTGATCCTCCAAAAGCACTAAAATCGGCGGCAGCAGCCAAGGCTCCTCCACCAGTCGTAGGATCGTCCCAAAGATCATCCGGGTTATCAGCCTCAACATCGTTCCGGCTTGGGCGACTTCCTCGATCACTCTCGGGAATAGACATACCACGCTGCCAACGTCCGCCTCCACCACCAGTACTAAAACCAGTTCCACGCCTTTCTCTCGGCGCTCTAGGTTCGTCATCACTCAGGCGACTTCCCCGTCTAGGTTCGTCCTTGGGAGGGGGAGGACCACGTTCGCTGGTACGACGTTCTCGGGCTACTTGAGACCAAATCTCATCGGAATCAAATGTATCCCAACACACTATCAATTCACGCAAATGTATTAGTTAGCACCAAGTAAGCACACATAAAATTGAAATATACTCCTTTGACATACCTGGATCCTGGGGCTCACTTGAAATAACCACAGTCCCCTCCATATGTTTAAGAACATCCGGCAAACCCACGTCCCCGGTGTGCCTGGGTCGTAGTGATAATAACTTTTCTCTTGTAAATCGAATGATTTTCGCTCCACCATCGTCATGATCCAAACTAGCACCTCCGCCACTCCCAGAGCGTGTCCGTTGAATATCCGAAGAAGTACCCCCCCTTTCTCCTCGGGGATGATATCCCGTTGAGGCACTACGGTGGATTGGTTTACTGTCGTTACGTTCGGATGGTCCACGATGATGATGATGGTGTTCACGATCTCCACCCGTCGATGACAATCCGGCCGCCAGATCAGCAAGACTACGTCCACCAGGTCTGGGTCCACTAGATGCACTTCGGTTGTAGGGACGAGATGATTCTGAACTCTTTAGGGCACTAAATCGATCGTTGGTGGGTGCGGGGGGTCCCCTGCTACTACTACTACCAGCACGGCTATTTTTGTCGACACCACTGGATGAATTAGATGTAGGAGCACCTCCATCTTCTTCATCATCCAATAAGGAGAAGGGATTGCGATTCTTTTCGGCGCCGCTCCCAGCCGTTCCACCGGAGGCATGAGAACCGGATCGATCTCTCGTCTCGTCAGGGACGGCGGGGGGTGGTTGAAAGCCTCGACCGGAACCACCCGCGCCGCCTGACCGCCAGGCTGGTCCTAGCCGTGGCATGGAGGATGAGTTGGAGCTCATGATGGCTTTTGGTTATCTGAAATGGATTTGGATATATATTTTTTGATAAAAATATGACATCAGAATATTAGTGTGCACATAATTGGAAGGCGTGAAAGAATCATGAAAATCGACACAACGACTGCGCAAACGAGCAGACCACTGCTCAATGCATTATAAATCAACCTCTATCTCATCCTCTCAAGTAAATAGTCCATCTGCACACCAACGCAGCGACACAAGATCGACAAAATATCTATTTGGTATCCTCTCGAGTTTTGACGGAATTGACCTTTAAAAATGAAAATCCAGCCTATCCCCACCCTCTTCGAACCAACATAGACTATCAGAAAGCTTGCAAGTTGCTCTTACCCTGTAAAATCTTCTATGCAATGCTTAATCTACTGTTGATATATCTCTCATGGAGCAATGAGCAAATCTGAGCCTCTCAATTTTGAGGAGGGCAAAGGGCAAGTAAATTCTGCCCATGACCATGGCCCACGGAGTACCAGATCCAAGTTCTTCAGATCTGATTTCCGTGGAGGCGCCAGGAAGTCAAAGAATTGGCGGCAAGATATCTTGTGAACAACTTGCATAGATTGATGACTTCGTAGTAAAGTACAATACTCAAGAGCAGAGGTGGAGCTGCTGCAGACTTTTCAACGGTGATAATCCAACACCAAAGAAATGCAACGCAACACAAAGCATATAAAATGTCGTTAGTTTTACAATCACAAAATCCCTAATTCGGCCTCATCAGATCACCCACGACGTTGTAGCGACGCCGATACAAACAAAAAGAGCTTGAGCCGTGTAAAAGATGCTTCTATACTATCATGGCCAACTATCATGGGCCGCTAGAAGCTGTTGATTGCCATATTGACAGCGATAGATAAGATATAGTTCGAGAGTAGTGCCGCCAGAGGATGGGCCTCATCAGGTCACCTACGAGGTTGTAGCGACGCCGATACAAACAACAAGAGCTTGAGCCGTGTAAAAGATGCTTCTATAATATCATGACCAACTATCATTGGCCACTAGAAGCTGTCGATTGCCATATTGACAGCGATAGATACGATATAGTTCGAGAGTAGTGCTGGCGGCTGGCGGCCATCCCTAATTGGGCCTCATCAGGTCACCTACGAGGTTGTAGCGACGCCGATACATACAAAAACAGCTTGAGCCGTGTAAAAGATGCTTCTATAATATCATGACCAACTATCATGGGCCACTAGAAGCTGTCGATTGCCATATTGACAGCGATAGATACGATATAGTTCGAGAGTAGTGCTGGCGGTCTGGCGGCCATCCCTAATTGGGCCTCATCAGGTCACCTACGAGGTTGTAGCGACGCCTATACAAACAACAAGAGCTTGAGCCGTGTAAAAGATGCTTCTATAATATCATGACCAACTATCATGGGCCGCTAGAAGCTGTTGATTGTCATATTCATGGCGTTAGATACGATATGGTGCTAGAGTAGTGCTCGCGGCCATCCATAATTGGGCCTCATCAGGTCACCCACGACGTTGTAGCGACGCCTATACAAACAATATGAGTTTGAGCCGTGCGAAAGATGCTTCTATGATATTTTGCACAGGCACAATGGGCAGCTAAAAGCTGTTGATTGTCATACTGACAGAGTTAGAACGATATGGTTCTTGAGAGTGGTGCTGGCGGCCATCCTCAATTGGGACTCATCAGGTCACCTACGACGTATTAGCGACGCTGCTAAACAACCACAGACCATGAGCACTGGAACATATTCTTCTACCATATACTATCTTGAACAACTACAATAGGCCACTAGAAGCTCTTCATTGCTGTAGTCACACCGTGAGATACGATTGGTTTACGCTTTTTTGCAACATTCCCGTGACTACGGACTCTCCTATGTGACACAACGCAAACAAAACAGCAAACAGCAAACATCAATACATAGCAAACAGCAAAAGTGAAAGCGAGGAGCGAGATAGAGTGAGCCGAATTATCCCATCGGTAAAATACACAATGAAGCGGCAAGAAGTAGGTTATGTTCTTCTCGAAGAATGCGAGGTTATTCTGATTGCAAGTGATAATGACAAGACTTGCGCTGAAATGCCGCTGCCGAATATCGGTGTATGGCATAATGTTGAACTCCATTCGCCGTCTTCTTCAGATAATAATGATTGCGATCCGCCAGCAGATATTCTCCATCGTGAGTTAGTTCTTCTGTCGGAAAATAATACCACGCTACGGACTGCCTGCGCAATATCACCCTTCAACGGGGTGCTCTCAGAAATTACAGCTCCACAAAATCCATCGTTGTCAAAAGAACAAAACAGATCTAAAAAACGTCGCAGATCTGATGCTTCTCTATTAGCAGGGTTGGCATTAGAAATCAGTAATCAATCTCATGTTCATCAGCAGCATAATAGAGTTGATGAAAGAACAAGTGATAACCTCCATCATCTTCACATGGATACCGCGCAAATCATCTTCCATGCAAATGATATAACGGCAGAATTTGACAATGAGAAGAAATATACCACTTCCGAGTATATGAAAATGCGAGCATCATTTCTAATCACATTTTCCTTCCCGATTCAAGACAATGAATCAACGGTACTATACCCAAAGCAACAAAAAAGTAGCGGTAGAAAATTTCTCTCGACAGCGCTTCAGCTCATCGGATCTATCATAAGATGTGATTGGGACAATCTTGATACCAAAATGAAGAAACTGCAATCTTCAAAAAGAGATGATAGGACAGCAACAAAACGATTCTTTCCTCTGGAACTGACGGTGGAAAACTTATACGATCAGATCAGTGGAGCTAGTCAACACTTTAGAAGTGATTATGAACCAAATCAAAAACTGGTGAACTCTACAAATTTATGGAACAGTGGGATTCTTGGTATTCCAGAAGAGATTGTTCGGATATCCATTGCGCCATATCTCAAGGCACGATCACTACACTCACTTCGTTTAACCAATCGTCGAATGTACAAGTTTCTTCAATCGGTTGTGCCAGGATTAAAGTTGAAGCTATTTCATCATCAGATACGTAGCTTGGAGTGGATGGAGATTCGTGAGCGTCGCTGTATTACTGAAGAAGATTTACTGTGCAGTAACAATTCGTCAATAGCAGGAACAATGCTGCATGACGGCGAGTCGGTCTGTGGAGGTGACTATCATAGATCGGTGACTGGAGGGGCCACTGTCAAGCTTTGTACGAGAAGACCCAATTCATTGAGCAACGGGGTGGCAAAATCATATAGATTTGATGCACTTAGTGGAAGTAGCATCAATACGACTCAATTTACAAGTGCACATTCAAAGCGTTTACCGTCGCATCTTAGATCTGCCAAAGCTGCACACGGAGGACTATTGTGCGATGAGCCAGGCCTCGGGAAGACAGTGACTGTGCTTTCGTTGATTCTACGCTCCCTTGGACTATCTGTGGATGCAACAGAAGATAGCAGCACAATCGATGATGAGGCAATCTTTCATTCATATTGGGAGTCTGAGTATCTTACAATTCACGTCCGACGGCCAGCAATACTCAAACTCGTAACTCGTCTCTTAAATTCCGACAGTGAGTCTGGCTATTTCATTCCTCCGATAGGCACCTTTGATTGTCAAGATTATTTTGATATCATCGAAAAAGGGAAAGAGATTTGTTTACAAGACATACGCATCAATGCCAACAAAGGTGACTGTAAAGACTTCAGAGCTTTTGAAGCTGATATCTATCGAGTGTTTGAAAACGCAATGACATACAATCCTTCAGATAATGATGTACACCGAGCTGCGCAGCGCATGGTCAACAATGCCAAGGTTATACTGGCGACGTTCAAATCGGAGCAAGTGAATACAGCGATGAAAGCTCTATCGCGAATTCGACTATCAGAATCATACGCATTGATCAACATGTTGGAGGCGAAGAAACGAGCAGAGCTTCATGATCCCCTAGTCGCATCTTCTTCGACTTTGCTCGTTGTTCCCAATCCCTTGCTGAATCACTGGGAAGAACAAATCATACGTCATATCAACTTTCAATACAGTGCAAAACGTTCGATTTACTATCATACAAAGAAGCGGAATTTTGAGCTAAGCAATCCTGCAGTATCCTTTGACTTGGAACAGACGCTGAATCAGGGACCTTTTGTGTTCATTGACGACGGCACAAAGGCATTGCCTCCTGCATCTACATTGTCCCGTTTCTCAATTGTTCTCACTGCTTACAATCGCTTTACAGCCGAGTGGAAGCAAGGGTCGCTTGAGAATGAGTTGCGAGCAACCAGGAAGGGGGTTACATATTGGGGAGACGACCTTTCTGAGGAGGCTAGTCCCCTTCTCAAAGTTCATTGGGTAAGTGGCAGTTAATTTGTATCAGATGCGCCTTGTGTGAAACCTTCTCATAATGCTTATCTTCAAAACCTTGATGCAGCTTCGATTGATCGTTGACGAAGGTCATACTGTGAGTTAACTTGTTGTTGCTATTATTTGCGCGCATCATTTGTCATACCGAGCATCATCTAATGTCTATTGATTTTTGATAACAGATGGGCAAGAACCCGAACAACACTATTCAATTTTGCTCGTGGATCACAGCACAACGTCGTTGGGGTATGACTGGTACGCCTACAAACCAAATCGCGTCGCAAACAGGGCTGAGGAATTTGTTCTTCCTCCAAAACTTTGTTAAACACAATTTCTTTTCCAGAGAACTTGGTAAAGAGAAACTTTGGAATAGTCTCATTAACAATGGATGGAAGGATGATCATCTGGCGTCTTTTTACCGCCTAAAACATCTTTTATCTACATCATGGTGAGACACACCAAAGATGACCTGGTTGAGTTGCCACCGCCAATATATTTGACAACTAGCATCAATTTGAGTCAGAGTGAAAAGAAGACGTATAATACGCTGGTGTCTAGTGTTCGAACAAATATCATAACCACAAGCATGGAGGGCAAAACATCTGGTTGGCAAGATTCTCTTTTGAATCCTAGAAATTCAAAATATGCAAACGAAGCACTCATCAATCTGAGAATCTCCTGTTGTGGTTCATATCAGATTCTCCCATCCATCACGAATATACACTGGTCCGAAACTCTTGAAATGCTGAGAGACATCCACAAGGTGAATGATACGTCAATTAATTTGGTCAACAATTTCATCTATCGTTGCACGAATGGGGAGTTATCAGGATGTCAACAATGTGGCATCCAACTACAAACGCTGTTTGTAATTCCTTGTGGCCATTTAGTGTGTCCCGAGTGCATCGATAGTGAAACAACATCTTGCCCCCGTTTGCGAGACTCCTTTTGATGCTGATGATTTTCAAAGGTTGCAAACCAGGTATCGACTTTCAGTTCTGTCCTAATTTAGAAGAAGAAAAGAAGGACAGAGAAAGCAACACGTTCGTTAAGCAGGGCTTTTTCGTCACCAAACAACAATGCGGAGGTTAATTTGGAAGAGGAAGAAGAGCGTGAAGTCGACGAGAGCCATACCAGGTCACGCAGACATCAGAAGGGTGAAGAATGCGAGTATAGTCGCGAATACAGCGACGGAAAATGCAAAATCTGTAGAGAGGAACATTTCGACTGTAACTTTGACAATGCAGAGCAGCGGTGCTATATCTGCTTTAAGTATGCCGAAGAAGTACCCGACTACGCTTCAAAGGCCAAATATGTGGTCGACAAGCTCATCGAGCTACGGAGCAGCTTTCAGGGGTCCGTTTCACCTGCAGCAGTGCGATTCTTTGGGAAGCGTGGTGACCCAAAGTCGATGAACCGACGGCCATTGAAAGCAATTGTCTTCTCTCAATTCAGGCCGATCTACGAATACTTCGGCAATCGCCTCATCAGGAAGTTTGGAGGTACTTGTGTCGCTGACTATGCTTTCGGTGGCACGCGATCACAAGAATTATCAAAATTTATCCACGATCCACAGTGCTTTGTGATGTTACTTTCAAAGCAAGGGTCTCTGGGTCTCGATCTATCTTTCGTCACTCATCTGTTTTTCTTGGATACGATCTATGATAAAGCATTGGAGAGTCAGGTTGTCGCGAGAGCCTATCGGATGGGGGCATCAGGTGAAGTATACGTTGAGCAATTGACAGCAGCCGGCACAATAGAGGAAGTTATTCAGCAAATGAATGAAGCCAGACAAAGCCACAACTCTGATCAAACGGAGAAGCACGCAAAAATGCATTTCCTACTCAAGAGAAGTCAACTTGTCAGGCAGCCACAAGTTCAGATGAATGCGAGAAGGAAGCGCAATGCTCAGGACTGTGTTGACGATGATGACAAAAATTCGCGGCAGCCGCGAACAGTTCGGTTCAAAGATTGAATTAACTCGCTTTGTTAGCCATTTTACTCATTTGGGAAGAACTAAACGGAGCCATCTCTTCGCCCCATCCAATAACCAAACTTTGCAATCGTTGACTTAGACCTTCTTTACCTTCTGATAAAGAGAGCGAACTACAGTGCTGAGTTATTGGTAACCCAATGACGATCTTCTTGTCACCTTCGTTTTCATCCACTTCAACTTTTACCAGTTTGTAGCGACTATCAAAGTATCCTAATTTTTCAAGCTCTAGTCTAGCAGACTTGGCATCTTTTGGAGCCACATAAACGACGTCTGTTACATTTCTGTTGTTTTGGGTTTGTTTCGATTTAGGCCCAACTGTTGTTTGAGAACCTTGCCTTGCTGTATTTGTCTTGCTTGTCTTGCCTTCCCGATTATTTATCGCTGAAGCTGAAGTGATACTTACCGCAAACGAGCTGTGATGACGCAATATATGAGTCAAACAAGAATGATGATAACGAGTCATAACAATTCATAGCCAGATATATCTTACCGTGCAAATGATTGTCCAAAGGAAAAAGACGGAACACCGCCACCAACGAACGCTGCTGAGATCGACCCTCTGCTACATTGCAAGTTCAACATGTTGTGATGGACCAACGAGCCTAGATCTAATTCTCCTTTGCATCCAGTAACTGAATACCTCGCCCTTTCTGGGCGTAGAGTAGCCCCGTTGGAGTTCACTTTCCACTTTATGATGTGAAGTGGAGCTTCATCATTTGATGCACAGCCACTGTCTCCATTTTGTACGCCTCCAGAAAGCAGCATCAGACCGGCTTTGTCAGGTAGCATGTAACAGGAGCATGCAGCAGCACCAATCGACTCGGGTATGTTGAATTCCTCAGATATGATAATCTCCTTTGACGGAACACTGCATTCTCTCTGGATTGGCAGTTTATACACGAACTTTTCAATTGAAGAGAATGGATCATCTGGTTCAGACATCCCACCAAATACAAACAGCTCATCTTCACCCTGATTTATTTGTAGCACCGTAGCTGAATGATAGCATCTATGATGCGGCATATCAGCAATATGTTCCCAAAGGAAATAAGTTTTGCCAGTATCGCTGTCTAATGATCGAGATAGAATATGAATACACGACAAGGCCGCTTTTCCAGAATAGCCTCCAGATACTACTGCTAAAGGAATAATAATATCATCACTCTGCATTGATGCCAAGGCATTCATTGAATGGCCAAAACGTGGTACTGGAGGTGATCCTCGAACATCAACTGGTGTCCCGATAACACCTTTATCATCATCTTGCAGCTTGAAGAGGAACAAATCATTTGATGGAGACGTTGGTCCTCCTGTTCGACCACCAAAGATCGCAACTCCATCATCTTTGCTTGATGATGAGGATATACTTGGCAAGACACATGCAGTGTGTCCTTCTCGAGTCCCAAGCAGTGTCTTGCGGTTGACTTCAAACGATCCTGCGCTTGTTTGTAGTGTTACTGTTTCTGAGTGTTCTTCAGTTGCAATTGATAGCCGTTTCCAACTCTTTGCCCATGCACCATTTTCTCTAGATAGTCGAAAGATGGCATCCCATCTCCTACAAGATGGTGCCTTGGTAGTAGTGTTTGAGCATTCATCAATGATTGGTCCTACTCCCTGGCCACCGAATGCAAGAATTTCGACATCATCACTTGTTTCTCCGCCTTGACTCTTTGATGAAATGGCCACTGATGCACATTTCCACAAATTAAGACTTGGCAGAGGTTCAAAAGAAACGTGAAACTCAGCCTCACCTTCTTCAACAGAGTGATTGTTGGATGATGTATCGAATAGCTCATTTTGAATTGTATAAAATAACTTCTCCAGCATACCCATTTTGCTCCATTCGCTTATTTGCCATATCAGCCAATGTCATCAAATAATCTTCATTGGGCTGTAATGATGTATCCGACTGCACCATGAGAGGTACACACAGTAATGTACCCGTAGTCCGTATTTCAACAGTCACACGTTGATCTGTCACCACCAGTCCGGACTCTCTCATGGCACACGTAGATTTGACAAAATGCAGTAATTTCTTCCCCGCTGCAAGGGATGATGCAGCTATATGAAGCAATGGTGGTTCGTGTTTGAATGTAATTGGAGAGTTGTTGTCGTTTGTGTCCATCATGGTTGTTTGTAATGATAATCGTTGCGTTCCAGCCTGTTTGAGAGACTCAATGATTTGCTCACCTAGATCTGGAAGGATGTCATGAGTGACAAATATCCATTTCCCTCTACCCTTTCCACTTATTTCTGTGCCTTTCACCTCTTTTGGTTGTTGTGTAGGAGTGTTCCACGTCGCTTTCGTCTTCGGCTTTTTTACTGTCTTCAAGTTGATGATCATCACAGCAGGAGCCTGCCGGATCAAACATGGCGACACGTCCCGAACATGAACTCAGTGTGACAAACTCGGGATGTAGATTGATTAGATTGACAAGAGGTCGAATCTTCTCATCCACACTGCCCTTGGGACTTTTATCATTGTTGATGTATTCGCTGATCTTTGTGTCGCCATACAGGATCCTTAGATTTCTCTCGCGTAGAGATGCAAATGATGGAAGTAACGGCTCATTGAGCAGTATGGGATTCAGACTATCTGCCTCCATAATAGTCGGGGTGTCTACACACGCTTTGAAGCTGGTGCCACTGATCTGCGGTCGATTATTGTGTCAATTGTGTGGGTGAGGTGAGGCGGTTCTCACGGAGTCCACGTAGAATCATACTAATTCCTAACCTTCCCATAAATCTAAGCTGAGCGCGCCTTTTGCCATAATATCGACAACATGACTATGAGTCGGCCTGCTAATCATTCTATTTTGGGTGATTCGATCACTCAGCAAGGATTCTCCGCTGATGCAAATTCGGGCTGGGTAGGCTCTTCTATCCAATGCATACACCGCGACGAGCCGACGTGCTCAATCGGAGGTTACAGTGGATATAATTATACCCGACATGCTGTGAATTTGCTACCTACCGTTTTTGCGAAGGAGATGAATCCAAAGAAGCACGCTATTTGTAACTGTCTTCTTTCGGAGCAACACGAATGCGTCACTCCCCGGTGAGAGAGAGCATAATCACGCATGTGCCAATAGAGGAGTATGAACAGTAATCTACGCACCATAGTTTACAGACATTGGGCATAAACCTCAAAGAGACCCCAATTCATATTGATAACTCCGCCTCCATTAGATGAACATGCATGGCACAAGTATTGTCGAGCAGAATTTGATGATCTCTCTCCACGAAGTAATGAACAAAGCAAACTGTATGGTGAAACGTGTCAAATTAGTTGCAAAAGGAGATGGGCTGCTCAATGTGTTGACTCATTCTCATTGCTTGGAGGTAATGGTGATGTTTTCAGCGTATGAAAAGTCGCTTGAAGATGGCTTGCATCTTAGTGCTAAGGGAAACCAAACTCTAATACGATGGACTGAGGATGTTATCAAACGGGATTCTCCCTGAGTTTGGCTCCATAAGTTACTGAAGATGACTGGACAGGGCATCGGCCTTTGGAAGGATGCCTTTGTTGGAAGGAACTATGCTGAAGAGCTGCACAAGATAATCTTACAAACTTATTGCCACCAATCAGTTTCACAAGCTGCTCATCAAGCTGTCGATAGTATCGTTGCTATCAATTACGGTTTTCTTAATTCTGTTCTAACCTTCTTCTTCTACAATTTCCAATGGATCCTGCTCTTGATATCGGCATCATAATTTCATGTCCTGCTTCCCACAACCATCAATTCCATCTTCATACTCAAATGTGGGAAGAGGTGGAAAGGCACTAGCTTCACCACCCTCACACTTTCTCTGTCCCAAACAAGGGCTTCTTTTACAGCATCACGAATTTCCACAAACTCCCCCTTATTCCCAGGCACGGCACCCTTGACATAAATCAAGTTTCTCCCCCGATCAATTTTGACAATTCTCAAGTTTTGTTTGGTCACACGAACACCTCCCATTCTCCCAGGCATTTTCTTCCCGCCTTGAATACTTTACCAGGGTCTTGACACATACCTGTACTTCCAATGGCACGATGAACCTCTTACTTGTACCATGAGTAGCAGGCATACCCTTGAATCCATGACGCTTCATACCACCCTGAAATCCTTTCCCTCTACTAGTCCCAGCAAATATCCACATTCTGCCCAGGAACAAAGTGACGAGCATGAATCTGCGTCGCCAGGAGGGGGCATCAGCCTCACTCGTGGTACACTACGAAACTCCCTCACAACATACGGAGGCTTCTCATTCACACCATACTTGGCATAATTGCACATTAGAGGCTTATTTCACATTCTCTGGCCTTACGTTCCCCCGCTCCACATCTGGACCGAATCGTAACCATCGATAGAATCACTTTGATTTGTTTTCGAGAATCAACCACATTGTTATCTAGATACAACACCGTACATGGGTGACGCTCCCCCATTCATCCCACACGGGCATTCATACCCCAGCTTGATCCCCAAATGCACCACATCGTTTGTCACGCAGGGTCCATTTGGTAGCACCACTTGCTCCTCCTCTCAAAATCTTCGAGACGTGCGTGACATGACTAGTGGTCGCTTGCTCTGGCCGGGCTTCCATTTTCTGTATTCCTTTTCTAATTTTTCTTCCTCCATTAAGTTTAGTTCCTTGTCGATGATGGCTTGGATTTCTTTGGTCGGAGAGGTCGGAGTTGAGGGAGAATACTTTGTGTGTTGGTGAGGTGGTGGAGTAGAGTCTGAGTGCATGAATATTATTTAATGGTGACACCGCGGGAGTTTGTGTGATGGAGAGACTTTCTCTCCATGAGTGATGAGAGAGAGCGGCATAGCGATGATTGAGTGGGGTGGCTTGCTGGCACGTCGAACGGATGAGAGGGGCGTCCTTGATGACGCCGTTAGTATCCGTCGAAACGCCATGGTTGTTTGTTGATGTGTGGGTTGATAAAAACGGGTGGAAATGAAATGGATCGGCCGCCCCGCGGGTCAAAATTCCAAAAATTCCACGTTGGTGACATCATCACTTCATTATTTCTCCTCACAACCATTTTTCTTTTCCTTTGACCATGACGAAAACAACGTTCTACTACGCGCTGCTTGCTGGCCTTGTGCCAAGCTTCTGTAAGCTCAGCCTGGGTGACTGTTGCCAACAATAACGTCAACTTCATCCTACAATAAGCACGCGCAATCTTTCGAAACTAAACTCTATGCACAAGATCGACGACATTTCGTCACATCCTCTCTTTCAATCATCGGCTCATGTGCTCTTACTGGCACACGCTACTACTCCTCTTCCCAGTCATGCTGCAACTTCGCCTCAACAACAAAAGGACGAGGATAATATTGTAAAGGGATACAATCGACTACAATACCTGCTGGATAACTGGGTAGAACAAAACAACAGTGTGCAAGATCGGCCAAGAGACAACATTTGGAGACAAATGTGAACGCACACCAGTAGTTGTAATGGAATACCTGGGCTTCAAATCGACCAGTGACCCACTCTTCAAAGCAGATACGGCTATGCTCAGGTTGAAAGATTTGGTACCTTCGGATAGAGAAGTAGACTTTTATGATGCAGTGGATGCCTTTGCACAAAATGCGGAAGAAGCTAGTAGTATGGCGTTTGTTTCGAGTTGGGGAGAGGCCAACCCTGGTGGTGGGAAGGATCGTGTGGCGTTGTTTATTGAGAGAGCAAAGAATAATGTGATTGCGTCGAGGGATGCTTTGAAGACTATCATTGATATCTTGGACTTGAAGGCGTAGATTGGTTAAGAAACAAGGAAGGGATCAGGTGGGAAGCAGCGAATGAAGTTATCAAAGGGTGACTTGTTTAAACTTCGAGTGAAAAAGAAACAATGCCAATTAGAGTCACACAGGTCATTGCGTTATCTCCTGACCATTCTGCCCTTGCTCGATACAGAAAAGACTGCCTACTTCTTGCAGCAACAAGAGTGGTATGATCTCGGGAGTAAGACTTGTGCTAAATTCAGCCCTTATCAAGATTGAATCTGCAAAATGTATTGAAATCAGTTAAAGTTATCATCTCCTTACTTTCCCCCTGCTCATCACCCACAAACCTGCAGTACCAACAGCAACAGCAGCATTAAGAGGTTTGATCTCGGAGCTGAAATCATTCAATACATCAATCACATTTCCCTGCGCTCCAGAAAGCATTGCCAAAAGCGGCACATTACTCGTCACTTTATCATATTCTTCCGAAAGCTCTCCACCCATGCCTCGTCGAAATCTTGAATCAGTATGTGCTCCTCCAATCAAGGCAACCATTGATGGCATGGCCAACCAAACCCTTTGCGGTAGTGACGGTACAAGAAATGCACTCCCAAGACCTAATAATCCAAAGGACCAAAGTCCTGGATGACGAGATATTCTCTCGAGACTTTGCACTGGACTATTTGTATCTTTGTTATCTGTAAAATCAAATGGACAACGTACTTTCCACCCTCCTCCTTCAGTTGGTGGAGCAGGTCCCACCACTGCTTCTGCTGCAGCTGAAGTAGCAATTGTATTATTTTCATCTGCACTATTATTAGTCACAAATTCAACTGGTATTTGAATTTTGGGTGGGATCTGAGACGCCATGCCTAAACCTAACGAGAGACACATGAAACTCGCCACC
Organism: Skeletonema costatum; assembly: GCA_018806925.1. Lineage (NCBI taxonomy): Eukaryota > Bacillariophyta > Thalassiosirophyceae > Thalassiosirales > Thalassiosiraceae > Skeletonema > Skeletonema costatum. Next base: position 78,991 of record JAHBBA010001271.1, read on the forward strand.
TTTGCTCCAAGTGGGACCGGACCCTTGAATAATAGCGGTGGAGCATCTTTCACTTTGCGAAAGTAACCGTAGAAGACCGATGACATGGCAGCTGTGGATAGTGTCCCATAGGCGTAGTGATAAGCATCGTCACCAAAGTTTTCGATAAGATATGTTCTATTTTCGGAGAGGATGAAATTCTCGGCAATGAAAAAGGCCCATCCTCCTGCCGCCCACATCATTGGCTTGGAAAGTATTGTTGCTGCTGACATGTTGTTTCTCAGTGTTCCTTGTTATGTTATGCAAAAATATAATTGCTGACTACCTACTCCTTCTCTACATGTACTTACATGCTACAAACAGCAACGACGCAGGACGAAATCGGCGGAGGCAGGAGAGATGCGGGGCCGGGGAAGGAAAAGAAGAAAACGCATGACAGACCGGATCTTCTTTTGCGCGATGCGATCCAGCAAATGACATAACATCCATGGTCATCGCCGCTACTAGATTCTATCGTTCGCTCGCTTTTATACCAAAATGAAGACTATCATCGCTCTCCTCTCTCTCGTCTGCCTCGCCCTTCTTCAGGGCTCTACCGCCAGTGGGTAAGTGCGTATGGTGCGGGCTGCTGTTAGGTGGTTTTGAGAAGCCAATAGATTTTTACGTGGAAATCGCTGTCAAAATATTATGATGTATGCTCACGAACAAGTTTTTAATTCTCTGCCTGTACACAACAGTGACGGCCCAACGATTACAAATAAAGTTTTCTTCGACGTTGCCATCGACGGAGGTGAAGGTGGACGCATCGTCTTTGGTTTGTTCGGTGATACCGTGCCCAAGACCACCGAGAACTTTCGTGCTCTCTGCACAGGTGAAAAGGGTGTAGGAAAGGCAGGGAAGCCCCTTCATTACAAGGGTTCCATCTTTCACCGTGTGATTCCTAACTTTATGCTTCAGGGAGGAGACTTTACTGACGGCAACGGACGTGGGGGAGAAAGTATCTACGGCGAGAAGTTTGCCGATGAGAACTTTGAGCTCAAGCATGAAGGGCCCTTTTACCTCAGTATGGCGAATGCTGGACCCAATACTAACGGCTCCCAGTTCTTTATTACTACTGTCAAGACCCCTTGGGTAAGTGATGATGAATTTCATTTTTGGTCAGCCTGTATCATTTGCGTTGATCATTGCTAATGCTCACCTGGCTTTTGTTCGCTCCTCGCATCTCCTAATATCCATCAGTTGGACGGACGTCACGTTGTATTCGGAAAGGTTCTTGAGGGAGAGGATGTTGTAAAGCGTGTTGAAGGTGTTGGATCCAACTCTGGAGCCACGACAAAAACTGTTACAATTGTTGACTCTGGTGAGCTTTAGAGAGTTTGAGGGTGATTGGAAATTTGCAGAGAAGCTTCCAGCTACAAATAAATTGAGCTATCAATTGATTGTGGATTATGAGTAGGAGTGCAATTCAACAATTATCGACACGTCAAAATTGTCTACAGAACGAAAATACATAAGATGCAGCAATCGTAGGTGAATGAATGATATTTATTTACTTATCTGGTGATGCAGAAGAGATAAAAATAAAGGAGACTGTGTTGTTCTCACAACATGTTAAAGTATGTTCATTTCGCTATATCCTACATCTTAATAATCTTTCCGCACACGCAATTTACTTCTCGAAGGTATTGTTCATGTTTTTTTTCTCACACAAGAAATATAATGTACATCACATCAATCTTCCTACTACCATAATGTATCAACCAAATAATATAATGCAACCTCTAAACATGAGAAGAGGCTCTAAACCTTTCTCATATCTTCAAGATCTAGCCTTGCAAAATCTTTCTCCCAAGTGCTCAGCAGAGGATCCCATGCTGCCACAAGAGATTTTAATTTCTTTACAACTTCACGATCATACTCATCATTCAATTCCTCCAAACTCACCCCTCCAAACTTGGCAATGAACGCCTGTCGATCCGGCATCTGAGAAAGAGACGCCGGGAACACTTTCCTGAGTGCCCAGCCATGAAATGGAGATAGGTGCTTGGAGTAGGCTTCATAGGCAGCATCACGTGGATGAGGTCCATTCTGAGCAATCAAGGAGGAAGTACAAATCTAATTGGAATGCGAGCGAGCGACGTATCCATAATAGTCCCATGGCGGCCGATTGCTCTTTGAGGACATTGCCTTGGTGGATTCCGGCTTCACGTTCACTCTCTAGGAGAGATGACAGAGTCTTGCCCTGCTTGGGTGATTTCTTGAATGGCTTTTCCGCCTTTTGAAGGTTGGATTCCAAATCTTTGGCAACCAATCGGAGCGAACTGCCCCCACTCTTCATGAATATCAAGTGAGTTCTGCACGCCTTGATCAGCTGTGCTGTATCGACCTCACTCCCCTTCAAACATGCCGAGAACGTCTTACAAACATCATCCAACTTGCTACACTTTAATTGACGTTTTCTAGGCGGTAAGAATGGCAACGCTTTCGGAATATTGACAACAAATTTTCCAATGTTGCCCTGTACAGTTTGCATGCCCTTGCTGATCTTCTTCCAATCGTTCTGTATATACCCACCGATTTTATCGAGACCTTGCTTGACATTGCCAACGAGTTTGAGTGGGCCGGGAATTGGTCCTCCTGTCTTGCGTTGACGCCGTTGCCGGTGTTGTTGCTTGGTCGTTCGCGTTTTGGTTGCCGTTGTGGCAGATCCACCGCGAATGAATGGCAATGGCGGGAAGCCTAGTGGGGAGGCATCGGCAAATTGAAGTCCTATCGATATCAAGGCCGTTATTATTAGGGCATAGTTGTTTATTCTGATGTTTCGTCGCATTGTTGAGATTGAAGGTGGAAGGTGCACCTTCTCTTAATTATCTTGGAACGAAAATGAGCCCGGATAGAGCTGAAGTGATGAGCGAGCGGGCTGGTGCTTTATCTTATATTGTTTGCATAGTCTTGCTTCAGCTGACATTAGCGAATGCTTTTGATTGGCCCGAAAGAATTGTTGTCGCGAGCAGAATTATCGCATCAATGTCTTGAGCGATTATGGCTGGTGACCGTGGGTGTCAACTCCAAATTTTTCAAGTGAACATCATCGAGCATCGAGAAAGCAGTTGAAATCGATGCGACTCCCTGCCAATTGGAATCCCCGCATACCACCATCCATCAAGCAACGCAACCACCAAGCTATCATCATCTTGTTATCTGTTGTGGTTGTGGCTAGTATTGTACGCTCCAAAGAAGCCCAACACATTCTAGCAACAGCAATCCTGCCATGAACTTTCAACCACCCGCATATCACCATCGAGCCCGGCGGCGGCGACAGCAGCGCTGCAGCTTTGGTCAACACAACAATCGACACATCACATCATGCTACTGCAAAACATCATCTCGATTTGCTTCACTCCGAAATCAACGTCAGCTCCAAAGTTCCTCCTTATCAATGACATTATGTATATTGTTCACGTTACAAGCAACGCTCTCATTACTATGCACGGCTTCTTTCCTTGGACCCAACACATTATACACAACATCATTTATCCCTCCATCGACAATTATCAACCAGAGACGTCGCAACCATAACGAATCACCTTCAATTTGCAAAAGAGCATCATTATTTGTCACGCTACAACATCAATCTGCACTTGGAAACGGAGAGGGTTCGCACAATAACATTGATGACGACAATAAAAGTCGCAAGGATGCACCCCATCCGCTGACAGTACAGCCAGACAAATTAATCCACAAGTTGGAGTCCTTTATACCCAATATTAGTAGGAATCGGATGGCCAAGAAGAAAAGATCGCTAGAGCCAAAAGCTACAAAAGATGAATCAAGGAGTTATAATGTCAATGATGCATTGATTAATGCGTGCACTTCCCTTGTCTATTTCCTGAACAACGAGGCCGATTCGTTGAACACGTTAGACAACCAATTGCAACTATCAACCGAGACAGCCGAATCCATCCGACAAGTCTTGGAAATGGTCCTAGTACAAGCAGTACGGGCAGCATCCGAGGTAGGAGACTTTGTCCTAATCAACAAACTCATCCATGCTGCAGTCGGGTATGCTACTGCGATTGCACACAAGACCAATAACACTGCACCATTGTTGACACCACGTATATTTGGTGAGGTCATTACATCCATATCCAAAACAAAAGCATCTCATTCCAAGGTCAAGTCTCTTTGGAACTTGTTTCTAAATGATGTTGCTAGTGATTCATCTCCAACGATATTGTCATCCGCGCCGTCGTCGTATGAGTTGAATGCCATGTTGACTAGTTTAAGTGAGAGGAATAAGGTGTCGGCAGCATTAACTTTGTATCGACGCATGGTGGAAGATGAAGTTGGTGTTAAAATTGAAGGAGATGCGTACACTGCAAGCATATTGTTTGGAATGCTGGCAGATTCAATAAGCAATGGTGGCGTTCGGAACACCAATGACAGAGTTGCCAACAACTATGCAGCCGATGACGTGATAGATGAAGATGCTTCCCCTTGTTGGCAGTGGAATGAAGCTCTTGGTCTTCTTGACACCTTCTCATCTTTGCAGCTGAACAATTTTGCATATGCTGCTCTTTTGAAAGTTAATGAGCGAGCCACTGAAGTATATTGTGAGGCAGGGATGCGACACAATGGTGTTCAGTGTGCGATGTCAGTATTGGAGCGGATGAAGGTAAGTAATTTATTTGTCTCTATGTGTTCGACTGCAGCATTAGAGTTCAATTTCTCACACTAGCTTCCGTTTACTTTGCCCTTGATAGACTGATTCCATCTCTCCAGATGTTATCACGTGTTCCACACTCATGACGACATTTGACAAAGGCCGAAATTGGAAGGCAGCTGTCACCCTATTGAATGCAATGGAGGCATCATCTAAAGCGGATGAGACGGATAAAAAGTGGTCACTTCCATTGCCAAACACATTCACTTATGCTCTGGCCATATCTGCATGTGCGCGATGCAACAAAGGAGAACTCGCCTTATCCATTTTAGATCAAATGGAAACAAAAGCATCCAGTGATGAAACGTCAGTAGAGCCAAACACCTGGGTATATAATGCTGCGATTGCAGCATGCTCCGAATCCAACCAACAATCCCGATCGAAAGCTAAAGCTGCCAACCTTTTGACTGCTCTCAAAATTTTGGAGAAGATGGAGAAATTGACGTCAAATGGAAGCAATGGCCCAGACACAGTCAGCTACAACACAATCTTTTCCTTGCTCGACACTGCTTCGTTCAATGCACTGAAGGAGATGAACGATGGTGATGCAATGAGCCAGCTAAAGCGGCACGATAGGTTTGCTGATGTTGTCATTGACCTCTTGGATTCGATGAGAGAGCACGGCATTTCTCGCGATGCTATCACATACTACAATGCAATAATGGCTTGTGGACTTGACTCTCAAGACGCACTGGAGATATTTCGATTGTGTATTTATGACAAACAATTCATTGAAACTGCAACCGTAAAAGACAGCCAGATGCAACTCAAAGGGCGAGCTGCGAGCGGTGTAGTTTTTGTCGCAAATGCCGCTTTGTCCGTCGCTTCAATTACGGGAGATATGTCTGTCGTGTCCGAGGTGATTACAGATCTCTCAAGCATAGGTGCAAAAATGAATTCAGAATCCATCAGGCACATAGTTCGAGCTCTTGGGAATATTGGTGACTGTGAGATGATATTGGCTCTACTTATTTGTCTAAGGGGGCAGGATTTTGCCAATGATTTGATGAAAGAGAGGTACTCTATTGACGTTCTCTCTAATCTATCAGAGAAATCCATCCCAATGATTGAGGAGGAAATCTATTCTGCAGCGATTACGTCATCTTTGAGACACGACCAGCTCGGCGTTGCTGATCAGGTTTTGCTCTCGATGAAGAAAAATGGATTGACTCTGAACCAAAATTCATTGAAGGAGATCATCTTAGAGTACTGCAGAATGGCAATTGATTCGTCCAAAGATGAGTTCAAGATAGCTCGACTGATGAAACGACAGGAACCTGATGTCACGGTGCATGGTATTGTTGAGCCTATATACATTACATCCCTTGCTCGAGCACAAGCAGCGATGGCAATGCTTAAGGGTATAGAACACCCGTCGCCTAGCTTGCTCTCACCGGTTGCAAAAGCTTGCTGTGCTGCAGGCTTGTGGCAGGAAGCACGTTCAATCGTAAGGCGGATGCACCGCGCTGCGATTCGAGAACTTCAGCACGATACAGGGTCATTATCGACGATTGTACAGGGCGAGTTTCTTGCGGAGCTTCCTCGGTTGCACCGGTCGCTTCTGAAATACTGCGCTAAAGGAGGAAATATAACTCCTGCACTCAACTTCGCCGATGATATTCAGTTCCTAGCAAGCAAAATCCGTCAACATGGGAAGTCGTTAAGAGGTTTGAAGACCAGAGAAGAAGAGACGGATATGGTTTTATTGTCATCACGGCTTTCAATGGACATCGAGACTCCAGATAATGTACCAGAAGCCGACTTCAGTGATTCTGGTGCTCTTTACAGTATCCTTGAGCGTCCTATTGGCCTCACTGGACAGGATTGGAAATTGATTTTGATCGCTGCGTCAAGAGGTGGGCACTGGAAAGTGTGCGTAGGTACCTTACCTTTCATCAGACCTTACGTGAAAGAAACACATCCAATGTATGCTCGTGAGTTGGCCCCAACAGAAAGCAACCGCGGTCGATCCAGACCGTCACTTGCAAGATTAAATCGCAAGTATGATCGAATTGCAAGAGCTCTTACTGCTGCCATTCTATGCTTTGAGGCAAGAAGTCAGTATGCATGGGCAATTAGGGCAATAGATGACTGGATTGAATGGAGCGGCAGAAGACCTCGAAAAGAAGCAGTTGCATCTGCTTGTCGTGTCTTGGCAAAGCGCTATCGTGGACAAGAGGTAATCAACTTGGTAGCAAGGGTCATGAGCATTCCAGAGGTGGAACTAACCGATGACGATGCCTCAGACGATGATCTCGACTACACCTATGAAAAGGCGCTCTATACCGAGTCAATTAATGCTCTGTACAAACGTGGCATGTACGAAGAAGCGGATCAGTTATACGCAGAAGGCGCAGCTAATGGGCATTTACCCTGGGCGGTGATGGAAGATTGTGATCCGTCGACTTTGAAGCTTGACTTGCATGGAATGAGTATTGCAGTGGCGCACTCTGCCATTTGTGTGTCTTTGCAGAAAGAAACAGCAAGATCATCTGATGGTAGTGTGTGGGACAAAGATGTTGTCATCATCACAGGAACAGGTCGTAGATCGGGTGAGAGATTTCGCCCGGTTTTGACTACAGAATTACAAAAGATGCTGCAAGGACAATTCGTTCCTTCTCTTGCAGCATCAGCAGTACCAGGTAACAAGGGAATGCTGAAAGTCCCTAGAGAAGATATTGTGGCTTGGTTTGATCACCAGCGACGACAGAAGAGAGAGCGCCTTTTAGCTGTAGCTGAAGCAATGCGTGATATAACAAGTGGAGATCGTTTAGAACGTGCGTTGATGCAGAGCAGCAATAGGCTTGAAAGGGCACTGCGACAAAAATATGAAAACGTAGACGAAAAAGCACAGCAGTAGATAGGTGACAATAAATGTAAATACTCTGACTAGATATATGATAAGAGTGCAGTTATTATAACTTGTTAATTCTCCTGGATTCTATATACTTATACAACATTAGCGTTCGGGTATTCCTAGTTATCAAGAATGCTCCGGCTTACAATACTACTATACTCTCCTTGTGTCTTCTAATCCCAGCTCATGAAATGATTCAGTCCATGACTGGAGCAAGGGGTTCAACGTCGCAACGAGAGCTCTCAGTTTCTTGACTATGATGGAGAGATTTTCATCATCTGCCTCGGAGAATATTGACAGAAATTCCTCTCGATTAGAAAAACTGTCCAAACGATGCTGGGAAGACTGTTCTCAACATCCAGCCGTGGTAAGGAGATAGCTGCTTTTCGTAAGCCTCGTATGCTGCATCCTTGGGCTCTTCTCCCCAGACTACAGATTCAAACAGCTGAACCTGGAATGCTAACGAACGGCGTATCCAAAGAAGGCCAACTGCAGCCGATGAATCGTCTAAGACGTTCCCATTATGAATACCAGCGCTCTTCTCGTGCTCAAGCAAGGAAGTTAAGTTCTCACATTCCTTGGGTGATTTCTTTAACAAAGCTTCAGCTTTATCGATGTTGCACTCCAAGTCCTTGGCAACAAGACACAGAGCAGCACCACCTATTTTTAATAGCTCATTGTGAGCTCGGCAAGCTTTCAATAAGCGAGCTGTGTCAATTTTATCACCATGACACACCCTGACAAAGGCACGTACGACTTCATCTAACTTGCTTGAACGCAAGTTTAGTTTGGAAGACGCAACTCGTGGTAGTGCAAGGCCCTCGACGATTATGTAATCATAGGGGACTGCTGCCTCCAACTCAAGCTCATTCAGATGAGTTTCTTGAGTAATGTAAAGCTGGTTCTGCGATCATGATCGGCGTCGGCTTCTATATGTACAAATTGAGACTATGATGTAGGGAAGTGATCTGGTGATCTCTAATATGGAATGAGGACTATTGATAAGGAGCAGCTTGTGCCTATCTATTTTTCAAGTACAACCTTCTGTTTCAATCTCGATGGGGTCTACAGAGAAGAGCGTTGTGTTTCAAAGAAGTGGTTATGGGTAGAACATGAACCCGGAACATGAATGTGAGGGCTCATCGGCTGCTTACTTAGCGCATGCAGAAAAGGGTGGAGGGAGGTTGAGTTCTTTGGTGCCGAAGAAATTTGGCGAAAGTGTGATGCGTTGAACGCCACGCACAGTGCGCTTTGACACAATCCTTCCTCATTGCCCTCCTACCTCGCGTCTCCTCGTCTCCTCCAAGTGGTTCTCTCACTTCTCATCCTACTGGCTATGGTACCTCCTCCCTTTAAATCCGCATTGATCGTCCTCGAGGTAGGGCCACCATTCCTGTTGACAAGAATGTAACGGTGACATAGAAGCACGGCAAGATGAATAAGATTTATCATGTAAATGCATAGAAAGAGACCCAATTTGATAGAATTCAAGGCGTACGCACATTTGCAAATCGTCTTGGCCAAGAATCCTGGAAATTGGTCCTTTGACTCTGAACAAAGTTTAATAACATAACGAGGCAACTTATCATTTGTGCACCATTAAACTGGGTGATACTATTTGATTATGTACATGTCAACTGATACAATTCACTCATGCACCGAGATCGAGATACACGTTTTGCTTATGCAGGTCTGGTATCTTCCAAGTTAAGTGACTCAAAGTCGTTGCTCCATCGTTTGATGATTGGGCGCCATGTCTTGAGTAATGCACTGAGCTTTCTCACAATTTCCTCTTCATGAGCTGGACTGATGGGCTCGTCTCTTCCACCAAATGCAGAAATGAATGAACTACGCTTCGGCATGGCTGAGAGGGAAAGTGGAAACACTTTTTGAAGCATCCAACCATGATATGGTGAAAGATGCTTTTCGTAGGCATCAATGGCTGCAACACCAGGATGCTTTCCATTTTCAGAAAGAAGTGATGATTCAAACAGGTCCAATTGGAATGCGAGAGAACGCCGGATCCAAAGGAGTCCCTGTACATGCATAAAATAGATGAAGAAGGAGTGAGTTCTGAGTGTCTAAAATTTTGAGTACAAAATACAATTTAACAAACAACATACTTACCATTGCAGCAGATTCATTTTCAAGCTCGTTTCCTTCTTTATGTATTCCACTGTGTCGCTCACTTTCTAGTAGAGAATAGAGTGTCTTGCCCTTCTTGGGTGCATTCTTAAAAGGCTTCTCAGCTTTTAGGAGGTTTGACTCTAGATCTTTGGCAACAAGTCGCAAGGATGCGCCTCCGCTTTTCATCAATTTCAGGTGCGCTTTGCAAGCTTTCAGAAGCTGAGCCGTATCAATATCGTTGCCATTAAGAACGTGTGTGAAAGCCCCCAATACTTCGTCTAAATGCTGATTACCCTCAGCTTCTTTGGATTGGGTTTGTTTGGGTTTTAATCGGATCTTCTCACCAATATGTGTCAAGGTTCGTTTCAAGTTTGCCAATCCGTATAATTTGCCGATAGGTTTCATACCTAGACCCATAGGCTTTGCCGCTGGGACCGAATATGATGAGTAACCACCCCGAAGAAACGGTATAGCCGGGAGGTGCGCTTCTGTGATGCCTCTTCCAGCGAAGAACAATATGAAAGATATGGAGAGTACAGATGCAGCGTTATGTTTATTTCTCCTGATGGAGGATAGGATGAGTGAAAGAAGTTTCATTTCTGTTAGGAACAGGTTTGATATTCTATTAACTTCGCTCTTCATGATGATGGCGATGTGACTGTTTATATCGGTAGGCGAGATGTCTTGATGAGAAAGATACTTCGGCTTTTCCGAGATGATGATTGGAAAGCTTTGCAGATAGAGGCGAGAGATAGCAGGCACCTCTTGTATTTGTGCTAATACAAGCACTTGTTCAGTGTTATTCGCTCGTAAAATAATGCAATCACAGACTCCACAAAGAGCGTCAGCACCAGCCAATGGTGTCCGAAGAGGTGATGGGGATGTTCTATGACAGCGGAACCGCCCTTCGTGCGTCTTCGCCGACCGCTTCACAAAAAATTTGATGTTAAATTTGGCGCCAACATCAATTCAGCCATAATAATTGGGAGTCCTAGAATCGACTTACTTGGGAGTATTTTTCTATAGAAACGAGGCAGGTCATTCATTCCCGATTGAAGTGTCCCCAGATGTCAGATGTGAAGTCATGTGACATTTCAATGAGGGGGCTATTGTTCAGAAACCCAACATAGGCCCCCCAAAAGGAGTACAATGTTGCTACGTAGTGGTTTGTTTTGTACTTCGGGGGGTACTCTTGCCCTCGGGGGTATCTCACGAGTAGAAAAGACTGTGTCTTCATGAAGTGTCCTCAAGCGGGTCACTAATGTCCGTGAACCGAAACGGGAACGACACCAGTGTGTGTTTGCTGTGTGTGTTTGCAAAACGAACAACCACAGCACATAAAAACAAAGAGCGCACAACAACAACAACCTACACCACCATGATCGACATCCACGAAATCATCAGCCGAATTAACGCTATGCGCGAACAGGAAGACAGGACTGAAAGATGCCAGAACTATTTCGAGTTCTGCAGCAATAGCAGCGACGTTGATACATCTTGCCGTAAAGCAATGGCAAACTGGTGCTACCAAGTTGCAGATACGCTTGGGTTCAGCCACGAGACTGTTTCTTTGACCATGTCTTTCTTGGACCGATACCTAAGCTCAAGGCGTGGCCGTTCCCAGGAAGCCCTTGATAGCCGCAACATGTTTCAACTTGTGGCGATCACTTGCTTTTACACTGCCGTGAAGACATACGAACCCGTAGAGCTCGGTGTCGACCTGCTTTGCAAGATGTGCCGTGGTTTTCTACTCCGAGGCTGATATCATTTCTATGGAGAGGGATATTCTATTTGCACTTGATTGGCGTGTCTCTGGACCGACACCAATGGACTTCGTGAGGCACTTGATTGAGCTTCTTCCATCGTGCGAATCCAAATGTTCTCTCATAGAGAATGCTTGAAAAGTATATGGATCAGACTACCACTGATTTGCAATTTTCATACTTCAAGCCTTCTGTTGTTGGAGCTAGCTGTTTGATTAGCTCTTTCACACAAACACACTGTTTTGATTCGGATGAACTTGATTCATTTAGGGTTCGATTGTCGCAAATGATAGACCTTGCTGATGTCATGGAATTACAGAAGAAGCTCAATGTAGATGCATCGATATGTCTACCCAAGTTGAGCAGCAAGACTAAAGATGTTTCGACTATGAACAGGAGAAGGAGTATTACTATTTCATCCACTTCCTCGCCAGTTTGTGTCACACATACCCGCGCACATACTTCAGCTGCAGCATAACTAATGTAATTAAATGAAAAAACTGCTACATACACCTCACCTCTACTTACACATCCAACAAACAAGTGTATTCATAGTATGGACATTCTTCATGTGCATCAATGCATATAATATAAGTATCCGAACAGAATAGAACCTTTCAATGCAGCCGGTATTGTACCAAGCTTGGTGAGCTGGTGGCTGCAGCTGTGAATGATGTATGTTCGTTGGGTATCGCGGGTAAGTTCTATGGTACTGGTATCTGGTCAACATCGATAAAAAGAAAAATGATGAACGTCAAAAAATAGACGATTCGTCGATAGCAACATAATAATAGCCGGCGTGTAGTGGCGATTATATGTTGTTCATAATACTTCTCTTTATAGTATTTATCATTGTATGTGCACAATTAAACTGCATGATCGAAAGAAGACGCGAGGAAAGACGCCGCAGAGTGGCAGATGAGTCTGAGTGAAGAATGTCCACGCACAAGCGAGCAAATGATGATAGTAGCGATGAGGATCGTTTCTCGCAGGCACCTCACAATCCTAAACGTTCGATGGCGTCAGATTTGACAATCAGTTCTGCCATATCACGAGAACTCTCTGCCACAGATGTTGTAGTGGTGATTCTTGCTGCTGCAAGCCGCCAAGAAGTTGTTTCTCAATCCAAAACACCGAGGTGCAATATTCTCGTTGGAGATGCTACTTTAACTGATGGAAAATGCGCTCGTATGATGGTGTCATTAACATCTCGGAGTGTGGCTTCGTTACTTGGTGTTGACGGAAAGGAAGGTCTGGGGATGTTTACTCCGATGAAAAATAACACAAATGATGGTATTGTTGATTTGGGAATGTTGCAACCAGGAGATGTTGTTCGCTTCAATAATGTCGAAGTTCATAAACATCATGAAACCGAGTTCACAAGTCCTCGAAAGCGGAAGCAAGAATCAATCTTGAATAATGTGAACGACAAAACAACCCCACTCCTAAAGTCGATTATTTGCGATTTGCGCACATCTTATAAAGTTCCCTGCGCGGGGCCGCCTTTGGCTAGATGATGTCGAATCATACCAGAATTTGAAACACTGGAGTCATCAGGATTTCATTTACAATGGGAACGAAATATTCCAATGAGCTTTGAAACGAGTAAGGATGTTGTAACAGAGCTTGCACGGTATTACTGCAAGTACGCGAGACCTCGTCATTTGTCAAATACTTTAGGTTTGTCAACAACTCAAACTTGTCAACGGCGCAGAATACGCGATATCAACACTGACAATATCGTCAGCCATGTTTTGGTGAAGGTATTACGTTGTGAAAGAGCCAAATCACTTTTCATAACTCCTTCGAAATCTTCTACTGAGCCAAGGATAACACACGCAACACTTGGAGACGGACAAGGTAATGACGATATGATTGGGATAGCAGCTTCCGTGAGTCTTGAACGAGTTGCAGGCAGCACCCCAGTGCTGCCAAAAGGAATATCAACAACCTTGCTCCAAGCCATGGCAGAGGGGAAGTATGTTCTTTTAACCAATGTATCAAGTCAAAGTGTGAATCCTGTAGCAGCAGGAAAAGAATATTTAGGGCTTGTACCAACCGTTGAAACAACCGCCACTTTTATAACGCCTGAACATCCATATTATGTTCTGCCTGAAATGTCTCAACGACGCGACATAGATCCATACGCATCTCAACCACTGACATTGGAGAGAGCATCGCAACTGCTTAGCTTGACACAACATGATTCTCCAGAGAAAAGTGACGCTCAGTGCATAATGGCAATTGAAGCGCCATTGAAAGATATCTTTGTAGATGGAATCAGCGCTTCGTTGGTAGAGGGAGCTTATTGGGAAAAACCACGTGCTCTATCTAACTTCCTTATCAACCGACCAAGTATATCGACAGGACTCGATGCAATCAAATTGCGACCATCATACCGCTCCGCTACACTCTTGCTGGATCCAAAATTAGTCTCGAGGGAAATCGTTGTGAACGCAGATTCAAATGCCCTCAAACTTCTGTGTATGGATGTGCCCATCGAAGATATGATCATCGAAGATAATTGCATCGACGCTTCTACTCATCCATACCTTCTCCATGTAGGACGGGTGTTGAAGTCACTTTGTGAAGAAGAAGTTCGCATCAGATGGGTATTAGAGCAAGAGGATGAGTGCCACTGGTTTGTAATCAATGCAACTCTCCTGGAGATCTAGAAATAAGAAGTAAGCAGTCGCACTTCACTCGAAATGACGGATAAGGGAAAAGTAGTAAATGTCTTACCGCCGAACTGAGTCCCACTCAGCCAACGGCCCATCAATTTTTTTCTGCCATCAAAATAATGATGTGATTGTGCTGTTCGGCAACTGCATCGTACCTCCATTCAATATCGTGTATGTAAAATGGTGTCGTCGCTGTATGCACAGTACCTCCTAATATTTACGGCAGCCTGTGCTGTTGCTCGCACATGTTCATTTGTACCAACATCAGTCTCATTATCATCATCATCATCAGCCAAGTCCTTCATCTCGCCACGACCCTTCAAAGGAGCATGTACATTACAGCAATATTCATCTCCTTCATCGTCTAGAAGTCGGCCATATTCTTCCAACAAAGGATATAAAAAGCAGCAGCAAACTCGGAATAGAGGTGCAAATCAGGCCAACCACAATCGACGAGGACACGAATTTCGTTTAAACAAGGATAGTAGCGGAAGAGGTAGTGGGCAAAGAGTGCGAAAGACAAATACGAAGCGGCCGCCACGTTGGGAACGAGAGGGAGATAATTTGTATCAAGAAGTGTCAAAACAGCATGAGCATTTGCAGCTGTTGGCAAAGACAAGAGTTTCAACTGTGCAAGATGTATTTGATGTATTAGCGCCATGGATGACATCAATTAATAGTGATGAAAGTGCCGAAGATAATGATGATGAGGTGGTACAAAAGCCTGAAGAACCAGTTGGACCCGAGGATGAGAAAAAGACTCCGCCATTTCTATGGGGATCTCTTCCTTTAGGACCAGTTATCGCAACACGTCTCCGTTCCAGTGACAGGCCATCACCTACATCTGTCCAATGTGCTGCCTTCAATATGCTCACTGCCACCCAAAGCAAGAATAATAAGAATGTTCCTACCAAAAGGACAAATGCAATCATCGCATCACCAACTGGTACTGGCAAAACGCTGGCGTATTTGCTCCCTCTTCTATGCACTTCTCCTGGAGGACAGAAAGGTGAGGGGGCTGGAGGTGTTTTGATAGTAACACCAACAATAGAGCTGGCATGCCAAATTCAAAGAGAAGTTGATACCTTGTGGCCTCCGAGTGCAGATGGAAAATCATCATTATTCGTAGTAGGAGCAAATGAAATGAATGCATCGGATGATGACGAAGACAAAGAAGAAGAAGACGTGTGGTCACAGGGTAGAACCATTCTTCGGTCGATGGCGTCGGGAACCGCACCTCTGATTGCCGGTACGCCTAAAATGCTTCGTATGCTTTACCGAGAGGCCGAGACCATTGTGAAACGACCCGATGACGCTTACCCTTTCACCAGAGAAGAGCGTGATACATCAATCGCTCTTCTCTCTAATCTTCGTGCGATCGTACTAGATGAAGCGGATAGACTTCTGCGCACTGAAGCCGTCGCACGTGAAACTGCAGAGAGAAAGCAACGAAAGATTGACCAGCAAAAACGAGCTGAGACTGAGGAACTTGCGCTTGGTAATAATGTCCGTCCACCGCCGCCTCCGAAGAAGAAGAGATTGATCGTTGCACGTCAGACACAAACTGAACTTCTGCTTCGAGACTTACCTGTTCCGTCATTAGATGATGTACAAATCATTTGCGCCTCGGCAACTATCGGTCGTACAATGAGAAGGCAGCTTATGCAAATTTTGGGAGCACCAAGTGCTGATGCAGCAGCAGCTTTGATAACAGGTGAAGAAGATGCAAGAGTGAAGAGCAAGGATGCGGAGAAGAGGAAGAGTGTGCTGCTTCCCGAAAAGTTGCAACATGAATTCAGAGTGGTAGATATCAGTGACATTGGAGCTGAAGATAAAGATGTGGATACTGATGACAAGGACCTTTCTGTATCGGAAAGAAATGAAATTAGAAGAACTGCTGCAACAATACAATGTATGTGGGACACAATGGTCAAGATGGAAGTTGCTAAACCAACAATTATCTTTCCTGGAAGAGTAGGTGTAGAACGTGTTCAGGAGGAATTGAAAGCTCTTGGTCTTGAAGACGTCCCGCACCTTGCGGAATCTCAGTGGCGACTCGCACGAAGCTATCAATGATGGTGCCAAAGATGATGATGTTACGGAGACAAACACATGGAAAAATATATCAGTGTATATAATTGGAGAGCGTTTCGCCCGAGGATTGGATTTACCTGAAGTGGGAAATGTTATTATGCTCGCTCCACCTTCAAGTGCTGCAGGATATGCTCATATGGCTGGACGTACAGGACGAAGTGGCAGAGAAGGCACAGCAATAACATTGGTCCGACCACGGAATACCGAAGTACAGCGGCTAGCAGCTATTGCAGAAACTTTGGGGTTGAAGTTCCAAGAAGAGATATCTGAGGAGGAAAAGATGAGGAGGAGGTTGTTGAGCCAGTTCAAGCCGCACTTGATGAAGCAGACTTGTCATCAATGACGGTGCCTCAACTAAAAGAATTGCTCAAGGAAAAGAGCCTACCGGTCTCAGGAAGAAAGGCCGAACTTATTGAACGTCTAACCTCGGCTTAAGATTTAAACCTGTACAATCAACTGTGATACTAATGTGTGATTAAAATCCGACCAACTGCTTTGATCCTATGCTTCTCTTTTGCCTTGCTTCTCTGGACTCTGGAGCATCCTTTACCGGCCTACTAGAAGTTTTGTATTGAATTCCTACGTTGTGCACGTAGAATTGGCCAGTCCCTCAAAAACAAACCCCAGCTATCTCGCTCATATTCACCGGAGCACTAGCCGAGAAGGAAATATCATCTACCAACCACCTATCAACCATGGCACCATCAAAGAAGAATGTAAGTACGACGCCGGAGGGGGCATCAGCATACGCTAGATGATTGCTTGCCCGCCCGAGATGGCTGTCGTTTGTGGATTTGGATAGGGACGCTGCCGCATCAAAGTTACCGAGCCTCAAATGAATGACCATTGAGCTGTTTTGTCCAACCAAACGCTCCTTGTTGACGTTCTTTGATGGTCTCTTTACAAACGATCAGAGCCTACCAGGTTCTGCCACACGACATTCCATCGGAGGCGGGATGATTTTTCATCCCAAGTCCAAACTTTCATACCTCACCTTTTTTATCAAAATATCTCTTGTTTCACGAAATGAGCAGAAGAAGAACGTTGAGTCTATGAACTCTCGTCTCAAGCTTGTTATGAAGTCCGGAAAGGCTATTCTTGGATACAAGTCTGGATTGAAGGGCCTCCGCACCGGAAAGTCCAAGATGGTTCTCATCGCCTCCAACTGCCCTCCTCTTCGTAAGTCTGAGGTTGAGTACCTTGCCATGCTTGCCAAGGTTCAGGTTCACCACTACAGCGGTGACAACACTGATCTTGGAACTGCTTGCGGAAAGATGTTCAACTGCTCCGTCGTCACTATTATTGATGGTGGAGATTCCGATATCTTGGTCAAGCAGGATTAAAGAATTAAGTTAAACACTAAATGGAAAACGAAGAACCATCTGACATGTACTTTTATAATGCTCTAAAAATGATGTAATGTTATTGCATTCATTAGGTTTTGTGTTCAGTCTCTCTACTTATCTGTACAAGATCATCAGTCAACTAACGACTGAAATTAAAGATTTCTCCTCGTCTACACAATCGAACATAATATCTATTCGGCATCTTTTGCCAGTTTATGTGCATCCTCGAACGCCTTCAAGATATTGCGAATAATCTCATCAACTCCATCTCCATTCTTCACTGAGGCAAAAACGGTAGGACCAGACTCGCCATCTAACTCCATACCCTTCCTCATCTTGCTTGCATCTTGTTCCATCACTTCTAAACTTGCACCTACAGCCTCCGCCAAATCTATTTTGTTGATAACGAGCAAATCCGATTGAGTGATCCCCGGACCGCCTTTTCGAGGAACCTTGTCTCCTCCTGCGACATCAATAACATAAATGGTATAATCGGCAAGTTCGGAGCTGAAATTGGCTGCCAGATTATCTCCACCACTCTCGCATAGCATCAATGGTGGATTTTGTTCAGGTGAGGTACCATTCTCTTCTTCTTCCCAAGCAATCCGTCTCGTCAATACTTCTAATGCTCCAAGATTGGCACTAACATCTTCTCTAATTGCAGCGTGAGGGCACCCACCCGTCTCCACGGGCATGATTCTACTACTCCCCAATGCCTCATTTCGAACCAAAAACTCTGCATCTTCTTGAGTGAAGATATCATTGGTTACCACAGCCATGGATAATTTATCACGTAGTGCTCGACATAGCGCAAGTGTGAGGGCTGTTTTTCCTGACCCAACTGGCCCTCCTATGCCGATGGTGTAGCCTCGATGAGAGTATGATCCAGACCTACGCTTGAAGCGTGCTTGGAGGATTTCACGTAGTTGTTTCTTTTTATCGTCGCTGATGATATCATCATGTGAATGATCGTGACCATGCGAATGTTCATGATCATGTGATCCAAATTTGGATCCAGTCTCTCGTTCATCGTACTTGCCGGGTCCATCGTAGTCGGTGCGGTGGAATCTCACTTGAGACAATGAGTTGAGGTGATTCAATGATGATGGCATCACTTTTGGGATGGAAGATGTTGAACTTTGATACGGTAAAACAGAACCATTTTGAGAGCCACCAAAGGTTATGGCTACTGTATAGGAGGGTAGCAACTTTGTTGCTTGCCTGATGGGACGGATACAACGCATGGCGAATGTCATGGTGGTTGTGCAATGAAGTGGATGGCGCGGTTTTATGAATTCACTTTTTGAATTTGTTAGATTTTTATTTTTGATTTTCGTTGCGCCGCGCCAAATCTTTGGACGGGTTTGGACACTTTCATGCAATATCACTTTCGTATCTTTTTACTTGCACAACAATCTTCTTAGCCTTCCTGTGTCCGTCGCTGTGGCTTCATTCCCAACCTGCCACTAACCCATACCACCTTCCCATCGCGTTCATAAAGCAAGCAAAAGTATGGCGAGTCTTTACAACCGAGCTGCACTCGCTTCCATCCTTTTTGTCGGCGCCACAGCCGAGGAAAGCTGCCCCTGCCCCGAGACACTACGCATCGGCGGTGTTTCCCACGGCAATGAGGCAGACAAGTTTTTGGGACCCAGTATATGCTGCTGCCAACCGTGCCGCAATGGATTCAAGCGTTGACTTGGACTTTGCACGCTATGACGAGTCTTCTACTCTAACTGGCCAGGGAGGGCAAGAAATCGTTGACTGGATGGTAGACACAATTGAAAAGATGTGTTACCGGTGACAACACTGTTGATGGGATGTTTTCCACGATTAATGATGTGGCTGTCCTCACAGCGTTTGAAAAGCCAACTGTCTTGCAAATGGAATTCCAACAGTTTATCATCAACGCTGGTGGAAATCTGGCTCAAGAGTCTGGTAGCTTTCTCCATTTCATCGGTGCCGATGATTCAATACTGGAAGACGCGGGAGAAAAGCTGCTCGCGGCATGCCCTACTTGTCAGCGCTTTTTACTGCCTCGATCACTGTGGTGGCTGCACTAGTTGGACTGACAGATGCCGTGGGTTTGAAGATGCGGTGGGGGATGCATACGGTCAGAACTTATTTCAGATTGACGATAGCAGCGAAGACGCCTACATTGCATCTGTTTGAGAGCGTGGATCATTGGAACCAATGGTACTTGGGGAGACATGTTGGTCTACTTTTGGAACGCATCAAAGCTGATTTTGTTTGCTGAAGCTCTTCACAATAAGCACAAGAAGGTTAAGCTAGCTGGAGTTTGATACCTCGCCAGGCCTCTTCGAAGTGTTGGGCGATGATGAGTGGCTGTGGGGTACGAGTCCAACACCATATTTGCAGGGATACTACCCTGTGCAAATGTTGGCGAATACAGTCAGGATGGGTGGACAGAGTCTTCAAACATTCAACCTCGAGACTGGGCCAACGTTTGTGACTGAAGCACCGGAGGGTCAGGCCCTCTGTAACTCGGATCCGTTTCAGAGTTGTGTTGCTGACGATGCTCAGAAGCCTGAAACTGTTAGTCACCTTGCTGGTGACGAACCTTCTCCTGGTGCTAGGAGGCTGGCTTCGGTCACTACAAGGTTTGTTTCTGCTGCTCTCCGTATTTTTGGGATCTAACAAACCTGCTCTGCACAAGAGAGTAGAATGTGTATAACAAATTGTGTTGAGATGGAGTTATTAGTTTTTTGTTAGATAATTTTCTATTGTCAAAGAGTGCAATAGATAAGTAGTAGTAAAAAGTGGAAGTGTTTCATGTCTGAGTTTCTTTAGTGCGTTTGAATGAAGTGCAAAAGTGAGATTCTGCTGAGCGGCAATGCTGTGTGCTAGCTGTCCGATGGGACAGGGATTCTCGGACATCGGCACCACTGCTATGAATCACGAACGAACCCAAACGAATGACCCGCGTGCCCGCGGACGCCCTCGCTCCTCGCTCATTATTTGAGGAACTGCCAGTTCAGTTGGCAGTATATTATGGTTCCAGTCCCTCCTCTATCCTAATCTAAACACAATGCAAGATCATGCTCCTGTGAGCGATGCTGCAATAGGACGCGCACTGGGTAATCTATCTTATGGCGATGATGATCAGGTCAAAACTGAAAGCAAAGATTCGACAGGGCCGCTCCAACAGAGAGATTTGGAGATGGTCACTACTGTTGGAAATCGTCCAGCAGTAGAGAATAATTATTCTGACAATATTGTGGACGAAGGCACAAGTAATGGATCATCAACCTTACGACTTTTCTCCACGCAGTCGTCATCGTCGTCGTCCGAGTGGGTTGGTCGAAAGGAGAAAATTACGGAAACTCCCTCATGCAATAATATCTAATGCTTATGATAATTGGACACGTGACAATGAAGCTGATTACTAGTGCGAATCGTGACATCAGAAGCATGCATAATGACGGTGGTGATGAGATAGCGTGGAAGATCATCAAAGGAATATTATCCGGTTGGTGTGGCAATCTGGATTCTGTTTGCCATTATCATAATTGCCGCAGAAGTAACATCACCTAAGACCCCTCATCGTCCAAACATGTATACCTTGATGGTGTCAGAGGCAGATGAGCAAACTTTTCTAACGATATCGGAGAACATTGTGAGTAAATGTGCCTATTCAAAACTGGAGACAGAAACTGGCAGAGAAGAGTGTCAATCATTGTGTCATCAGCACATGTGTTGTTTCAACGATGAAGACAATTTTGGTTGCTCTGACAAACCAGAGAAGATGTGCGCTGCCTATGCTGGTTGTGAGGTCATTGATTGTTTCGGAAGACGATGCAATAATATATGACGCAGATGGCGTGGATGTGTTTTGGTATTGGTGATGCTGATCCTCTTGCTAGTAATTCAAGTGACAATATCAATGAAGGTGGATGAGCAGTCTCAGAATGAAGAAGTAGTGACGTATGAGACATCTGAGCTACAATTGATATCTGAGGTCATCACTACTGTTTGTTCCACTGGAAATTTAGGCAATAAACACGGTTTGGATGAATGCGCAAGTCTTTGTAATGATGGCATGTGCTGTTTCGATCGTGAACAAATCGAGTTTTTGAACCCCAACGTGGACCTCATTCTTGAGCTGGAGGGCATTACAGCTGAGAAATTAGATACAAGTACTATGGGCACTTGTATAGATGAAGGTAAACACAGAGAACATTTCTGTCAAGTACATGCTTCGTGCAAAAATATATTGCTACTTGGATCACATTATTCTGGAATTGATAATCTCAACGATGGGGTAGGAGGACAGTGCTTCTGGTGGAAATTATGTTGTATTCGGTATATTCGTTTGCGATGATTGTTGTGCTGACGGTCTATATGCTAGTCTTCCAGCGAGCTGGCCCTGTACATGCTGAAGTTTCAAGGGTTCGTAGAGAAATTAATGCAGCGAGAGAAGGCACTGCTACGAGAGATGAGATGGTTGAATTTGTTTGACAACAAACATACATTACTTGAGTTTTAATTACACTGTAAATCTCTATACATAACGCTGTTGGAGTTCTTACTCAATCTTCTTATAATCTCTTGCAGCACCCCGACGTAAGGGCGAAAGGAAATCGGGAGTTCCAAAACGCATCACATTAAAACGCTTCGAGCTTGACCTCTCATCTGAGACTACTTCTTGATCATCTCGAGCCTGCGGAGTCACAAGTTGCTCCAGTTCGTCTGAATCATTTGAAATTATTAGTGATTTCAATTGCGGTTCAAAACGAGTACGCAATGAGTCAACTTGAGAGGAAGTTTTCATCTCTGTCCAGAGAAGAATCTTCGGATGGGCGTGTTTTCCTCACCGTTGGTTTGTATCAGATTTATCTTCAGGGCGGTGATCCCATGATGGTCCTACTCCAGCTTGAAGGTGGTTGCCTATCAAAGTATTTCTTTCCTACACTTTCTGTTGGTGAGGCTAGCAATAAATTTGTATCTCTCTCTACGTTGCCAACTTTGTCATTCATAGCATCTGGACTGTTCATGCGAGATGCGGAAAGTGATTCGGGAGATGCCGTGTCTTCTTCATCCGAGCTCATGGAAGGTATTTCATCTACATCTTCACCATCATCTTGCCATAGGTTAGCATTCTTCTTCTTCTTCTTCTTGCGAACTGTATTAGGAGCCGGCATTCCAAGCACTGCGCCCATCAATCCCACCGCTAGAAGAGAGTCAGCGACTTCATTAGAATCTGGTTGCGTATTGTCGTCGATTTCACTGAAATTTCCTGAACGAAGAGACGGGATGGAGTCCTTTGATACTACACTCGACGGAGTTGCTACATTGTTGCGTTCCACCAACTTATTACCAATCCAGCTGACGGCAGGAGTTTCCGGCGATAGCGGCTGTTCCTCGTCGTTGACCACATCTGGAACAGGAGAAAGCGTCATTCTTCCTCCATTTGAACCTAGACTCAATGGAGATGATCCAGCGAAGCGTTTATTTACTGTGTTTCCCCAATTATTGTCCCATACAATAGAAGGTGGTTCCGCTGACAGAGCTTGTTCTTCATCGTCATGTACATCTGGCATAATCTGAGAAGATGGGCTTACAATCGAACTATTCGAGCTTAATGGTGAATGCATATTGAAGTAATTTCTTTCAGAAGCTCTGTTGGCAGGCGAAAACATGAGTGATGATGGTCTTACACGAGGTGTTTTTTGCGTTGTGGCCTACCTCTCCGTTATTAGATCCTGGGCTCAAAAGAAAAGATGTAGGTCTAAAGACATCATCTTTCCAGCTGATGCCCGGTGTTGTTGGTGATAGAGGCTTTTCTTCTTCGCTCTTTGAATGCATGCTTCCACTCCAAGTTGCAGTTGGTTCCGATGAAGCATCGCCATCTTTGCCCTTCCACATATTGACAAATTCTGACATGTAACCTACGTATGTCTTTATTCGTCGTGTTCCGATATCTTTTCGTCCTGATCCAGATAGGGGTTTCTTCTCAAACTCTTGTAAGGATGCATAGCTGATCGGAGCATAATCATGACCATACCGATCGCGGCAACCGTAACTGTTACCATGAACATCAATGTAAGCCCACTAGCACTCTCTTCACAAGCATTTGCACTGAATGTTTGTTTGTAGATTGGGCTTACTCTGGAACAACTTGATGCTTTAAAAGTGGATCGTAATGCTGAATAGTTGCAAGAAAGAGGGTGGGAAAAGAAGTTCAGTCTTGTGCTAAATGTACGACAGCATAAAACAATGTCGTCTCTGTCTTGAATAACTCACCACCTAGCAGGATTCCCAAGTTATCTCTCAAAATACTAATTACTTCAACTAACGGTCTCACATTAGCACCACATTTCTCATTCATCTCCTCCATTCCAATTTCGTTGAACCGCTCTAGGAAGCTACTTGCAGAGGTAATTCCACTTTGCAAACGTTCTTCGTACTTATACAAGCGTTCCATCGGGTCTCTGGTGTTGCATCCAGTTTGATAGTATTCAAAAGTATCGAAAATCATACTGCCTCGAATCAACCCCAGTTCAGACAGGATATGTGATACCGTCACTTCGGGTCCAACAGCGCAGAAGTCTGAGTTGGCAGTACCCATAACAGCAATCAATACTGCAGCAATCACAGCTATCACCACACAGATCACAAATACTGGAAAGATAAAGACGCACACCATCATCTGCAAGGCTGGGCTAATTTTTGCGTCCTTGTCAACTATAAAAAGAGAAGTTCAGTCTTGTGCTCAATGTAAGACACCATAAAACAATGTCGTCTCAGACTTGAAAAACTCACCTATCTCGGTAGCAGCGAGCAACATGAATAATACCATCACGGCCAGCACTAGGACATACATCTTAACCATCCAATCATTGTCTTGAGCGGCTGTGGCTACTGTATCAATGTACCCAATGCCTGCATTTACAAAAATCTATACCATTTCTGACACTTTCAAAGTCAAATCCTTCCAACAAGTTGTTGACATCATCAAATTCATCATTGATCAGTTGAAGAGAATCATTCAATGATTCGTCCGACGACAAGAACGTCTTATAGTCAGGGCACAACTTCTCCACCTGCAATATGTTCCGAACGTCCAATGAATCGACATTCTTCTTGACACGAGACAAGTCGGCAACGATGAGCAGCCCTTGATCAGTCAGACCTCTTATCTCTCTATGTATTTTCTGACTGGATTTGGATGCGTTAATAACTGATTTCGTAGCAGGCATGGCAAGCATGAGCGCACAGCCTACAATCGCACAGCCCAGAAATATGAAGGTGTAACGAAGCTTCCAGAGATAAAGTGGTGGGCGGAAACGTCCCTTCTTGTCTGGTTGGAGGTGCATCCGGCCAGAGAGAAAGCCTATTTGGCGCCTACCCATACATTTGCAAGACATGATGGCGGCGGCCCAGAATATGAATATGGAGAGAATGAAGAATGCTGCTGCCAAGATTCCTACCACGTAATCCACTTGTTCCTCTTGGTTGCTGGACACGAGCTTGGCAAAGTTTGCGTTGTGGCCAAATCGAGGTAGACTGTGCATCAGAATCACACGAGATGGCTGCACGTAGTCTTCTGCGGAGAGGTTGAATTCCTCTGAAAAGGCTGGGGCTCCCAGTGACATGGTTGCTGGTATCTCTTTTACTGATGTAACAGAATTTTATAGTACGTCGGGTAGGCCTCCCTTGATATCTCTTTTACTGCACGATCAGTGCTTTAGAATGGCTGCGTAGTACAATGCAATGGACGTCAGTTGGTGGCAACCACAATAAATGCAGTCGGTTAGTGCACAAATTCAAGCTTGATGGTGGCATCAAAAAGGAGAAACCAAGAGGAGAAACAAAATACGAAATACCATAACGGCCAAAACTACTTCGTATTGAGGCTCCTTTCTAATGGGCACGAATCAAAGTGTTGAGTTGATTCATAATGCATCATCCAAAAGCATAAAAGCAACATAATGTACAATACTCCTTGTTTGGCCCAGCCTTACTAATGCGTCGGCTCTTTCTGTGTCTGTGTTTGCTGGTTGCTCTCCTCTGTCACGTCGATAGCATGTGCGCTGCCAAGATTTGCACACGTCATGTGCATTTTAACAATGCTGGAGCATCTCCATCTCCACCACAAGTACTTGATGCTACCATTGAACACATGAGGCTCGAATCGGAGGTTGGAGCATATCGAGCTGCAGAATTAGCTTCCGATAAAGTCGATAGGGTGTACACATCAGTAGCTCAATTGATAGGTGCGGGTTACAGCAACATTGACGGCTCTGGATATAATCCAAGAGATGAAATCGCTCTAACTGAAAGCGCAACAGTATCGTGGACGCGTGTCTTCTATTCCATGCTGGAGACAAAGGAGCGCGAGTTGATATCTAGGTATCACCAAAAAGAGATGATCATTCTTGTTAGTGAAGCTGAATATGCTGCAAATTGTGTGGCTGCTGTCAAGTTTGCAAGAGATCACACACAACTTTCTGGTATCAAGTGGCGTGTTGTTGGAATTCCATCTTCTGTCATTACAAAGGGAACAACTAGAATCAGTACAGGAATGGTTGACTTGGACTCATTGCAGTCCATCTTGGACGGGAAAGTAGATGATATCAATCCTGCATCAATTGCAATGATATGCATCACTCACATACCTACAAATTGCCACATTGTTAATCCTGTGACAGAAATTGGTAACATGATCCATGATTTCAATACAAAAGATCAAATCAATGGAGCACTTCCAAACATATTCTACCTAGTTGATGCATGTCAATCAGTCGGGCAACTCGTGATCAATGTTAAAGAGATGAAATGTCACGCAGCGGCTGCCACTGGGAGGAAGTACGTTCGTGGTCCACGCGGTACAGGATTTTTATATGTTCAAAAGGACATTGCAAATGCTCTACAACCGAGTCATATTGACCATGCAGCTGCTCCAGTAGTAAGAGTAATGACACAACAGCCGAATCAAGGAGTTTGCGTAGGCTTGGAAGAAGAAAACGAGTATGGGTTGCTCCACTCATATCAGCCTGGTGCCGCAAGATTTGAGTTTTGGGAGGCAAATATTGCAGCTAGGCTGGGATTAGGTGCGGCAATAGATGTTTCACTTGCCATTGGGATGGATAAGATCGAAAACTTGTGTTCCACCTATGGAGAAATGCTACGAAAACGACTTGCAGCAATAGATCGAGTGAACGTTTATCATTTCAATGACCATGACCAACACAAGTGTGGAATTGTTACATTTTGGTGCAATGGCATAGAAGCTTCGACAATCAAAGAAAGGTTGCAAAATGATCCTCGGGGCGATGGGTGCTGCTTTCATTTGAGTATTGTACCGGCAACTTCGACACCGCTGGACTCATCTCGCACAGGATTAGGAATGAAGCAATTGCTTCGTGCATCATTATCATACTTCAATACAGAAGATGAAATTGAGCTATTTTGTAAAGCTTTGCAATCAATATTGCATTCGGCTGCGTAGCCAGATTAGAGATGATTGTCTTGTTGCGCATTGATAGATGAACACTAATGTAGTCTATTTGTTTAATTATGATTGCTTCGCCAGTGCATCCATTGCTTGCTTCATAGCCTTTGCAAATGAAGCTCTGTCTTCCATTGGAATCGATACTTTCCTCTTTGATAATGATTTTGCCAATGCATCTAATGCATGTGTTGCTATTTGAACTAGGGCGACTTCTGGCTCTGGTACATCTTCATGTCCATCTATGCACGCCTTCTCCTTGACATCAGCAGATTGTAGAGATTCTATCGACTGATGTTGTTTTAATGACTGATCCGAATTTTTCGCAAACACCCCCATCTGCTTGACCTGTAATTCTTTTTGTTTTTGTCGACTTTCCCAAAAGTCTGGTGTCGTTGTCTGACTGTTAGATTCACCGTCCTTCTTCTTTTGCGATCCATTCAAGTAAAAATCACGCACTTGATCGCTATTCTGGTAGGAGCCACCAACAGCAGCAGCAGACTGTGGGGTTGTCGCTATAGGAGTTTTTTGCAAATTTGGTAGCCGCCATGCCGCCGAGTTTCATGTCGTGTTCACTCATTTTGTTGTGTCTGTCGCCCCATCCGGGCGGAAGATTGTTATTGGCCATATTTATTCAAGTATGATGAGGGTTATTTTGATGGTCTTTAGCTGTGTTGGGTGGGTGTGAGGTTGTTGGTGTTGGTAAGTATTGTAGTGGTGGTGGTGCGAAGTGTAAAGCAAAGTGCCAAGTGCGAGCAGCGAAGATGACGAAGGTGTGACAAAAGATGAGAGCATGTGACGTCATCATTAAAGTCTCATCTTTTGAGTCAAATTCACATCACGTTCTCAACCACACTCAACGCAACAAGAGCCGATGCCATGCCATGAACAAGACTCCTCACACATAAACTCATTCGCAGCGCTTCAACCAATGCCACCAGACATTGCTTTCAGCCCAGCCGACTTCCAATCCCAACAGTACAGCACCAACAATGACGGCCAACAGCCAGCGCCGCCCGTCGTCACAGTAGAACTAAAAGAAGAATGACATCCTTCCTCTCCCGCATTGCCATTGACGCCACGTCGGCCCTCACCGATGCCTACAGTCATGTCATGCACGGAGATGATGCCGGTTCGTCCGCCAAGGTGGTTTGGGTGGTGCATCCGACGAGAGTGCCTTCGGAAGTTGGTTTGGGTAGTGATGGTGTAGGAAGATTTACACATAAATTTGGTGAGTTTATATTTTACATGATAAGTTGTCTGTGTAACACTGGCGCATTGGCATGATATCACACTAATTAATATACTGTCATCTGTGACCTCTCCTGCACTGCAAATTTATATCTCAACTATACAAACAAAAACCAATATTAGATTTGGGATTAACATTCCTAGAAATCAATGATCGTGCCTATATCCGAACAGTCGAACCCGGCTCAGCCGCAGATAGAGCAGGAATACAACCAGAAGACTGCATCCAATTTGCCTGTGTTGTCGGTGGACCAAAATTTGACGATGTACAAAATAATTTATCATCGCCCTCTTCGCCATTGGGAAGTAGACAGCGTCGAATGGAAATAGAAACTGAAACAGATCGATTGGATTCCAGAGCGAAAAAGTACGTGTTGGAATGCGAAAAAAGAGGTTTGAGAACGAGTTATGAACAATTACGTGAATTATTCGCTGGATGTACATTACCACCCAAAGGATCGGAGCATGATCCATTGAGAACACCACCGAGGAATGTGGCTACTACTCCACGTGCTGCGTTTGATGATGAAATTACAATTAGTTCCAATAGTCTCATGCTGGCAGATTCTGTGGGGGGGATGTTTGAACATGCCAAAAAGAACAATGTTAATGGATCAAGGCGTGTGCCATCTTTATCCAAGGGGGCTGCCAAGAATGTAACACGAAATGTCACGAATGTTGCGAGGAGTGCGGCAGGTCGATGTTTAATGAATGGTGAGGATGATGGTGAAGGGAGCCAGGTGAGTGGAGGCCGACGTCGATCTTCCAAAAATGATCAGTCGGATACACCAATTACTCCGCTAAAGAGTGATAATGTCATCTCAACAGCATCACCACGACACTTTGGTATGGATGGTGTTGTGGAGCAGGAACTCTATCCAGTTGTGATGGTATTGAGACGAACTGTGCAACGTAAGATTGTCAGTCCTGGTGGTAGTACACTTTGGTCAAGTCCGGGATTATCATTGAAAGGATCCATGTTTGGCATTCCTACATTTCGAATGGATGATGAATGTGATCGTGCTGCCGCCTTGGTGCGTCAGCTGGCCCCTGCGAATGGAGAGCCTGAAAATTCAGAGCAAGATAAGGATATTGAAGCATCAATTATTCGAGGTATGATCAAAAACGCAATTGGATTAGGGTTTGTGAGGTTGTCAAAGGTTGTGGTTGGTTTCTCACTGCAAGGAGGATCAGGTATTTTGGTGTCACGCCTTCCCGACGGTTCATGGTCTGCTCCTTCTGCGATAGGAGTCTACGGTTTTGGTCTCGGACTGCAATTTGGCTTGGAAGTGGCAGACTTCATATTTATCATTCAAACACAAGAGGGTATGGAGCACTTCAAACGTGGTGGAAATTTTGCAGTTGGTGGCAATATCGGAGCAACAGTAGTATCGTGTGGACGGGAAGCATATGGAGCTGCAAGTATTGGAGCATGCACCGGAAAGCTCAGTTTGGACGATCAGATACACCATGATGATGATATCACTATGACTGGTAGCTCTGTGTGGGATGATCGCTCCGCTTATTCTCGTGGAATATCAACTGTCCGAACTTTTGAGGAAAGCAAGAAAAAAGACAGTGATGGTGCTCCCATTGTAGCTTATGCCAAGTCACAAGGCCTGTACTTTGGAGTTAGTGTGGATGGATTGAAGTTTTTCACGCGAAATGATATCAATGCTCGCACATACAAATTTTCAATGTTAAGTGAGATTGCGTCGCATGATATTTTGAATGGTGCAGTTGCACCTCCTCCAGAGGCTGAGGATTTGTATGCTGCGCTAAGTGGTGTTGAAATCATTAATGAGGTTCCCATTCTGCCGCAGTCTCCTTTGATGTTTCAGAATGATTCAATGAATGATTGGCGCTATGACCGCTCTATCGCGGCACACAATGGAAAGATAATTGATGACAGCAACAAAAGGTCCAAATCTTACCCACTGTTCTCGTTTCACTCGACGCTTAATAGAGAAGAAGCGGGCGAATGCGCCATGTTCGAAACAAAGTTCAAAAGGTTTCTGTATGAAGGAGTCACTGTTCAGTATCTGATGCCAAATCTAAGCCCCACTTTGAGCGGCATGACACGGAGAGAGAAGCGCACACTTTGGTTGATGCTTCCAGAAGTTGGCTCCTTACGACTTGGTTTGGTGTCGAGGCAGAAGCAACACCGCAGTGATGCATCGACATCTAACATGGTCGATGATGCTACAGCTGTTAGTAGTGTTGCGCACTCCGTTGATGAAGACTTCCATCGGATGGATGGCAAAAGTGTCAACTTGTCAAAGAGGGATTCTATGTCATTAACAGACATTACCTTATTATCCCAAGACCCGAACACTGCTGTTCGGCTTAGTCGTGACGATGCAACAGAACACCTTCGCCTCTTATCAGTGCAAGATGTGTCTGGAAAATCTCTTATTTTTATTGCTGAGTCGGACATAGAAGCAGAACTTCTTTTCTGCGGATTAAAATTGCTCCTCGAGTGTGAAACTGCACGTCTTGGTGTGAGAGGTGGTGTTGCTATCAATGAGATCGGTGGCAAGTTGCGAAATGATTCGCTGACTCCTGCTGCTGCACGTGGGTCTAATTTGCGCAGTCCAAATGCTTCTGGGCGTAGTGCTGCGACAAAACGAGTGAAGGACGATGTGAAGGATGTTTCGAAGTATTCTTCCTTTGGTGAGATTGGGTCAAGCAGTGATGGTGATGAAATTCTTGCAAACAACATCCGCGCTGATGTTGAAGAGAGGGATTGGCAGCCGCAGGCACCATCCCCAAATCGAAAGGAATCTGTAGAGAAAATTGTTAGCCCACTTGCCCATGTCCAGAAGCAGACTCAGGAAAGTCCCAAAATACGTCCTCGGAAAAGAAATCAGTAATGATGTTGCTTCGAATATGAGTTTGCCTCTTCCTTTTTGATCTGTGTAGGTTGCTCCTTCTGGATTCAGCCTCCCCGCTAAATCAGACCTGGGAAAGTGAACGCGGGGATGCTGATTACCAGCACGGAGAGTGGACTTTCCCACCGAGTTCTCCTCGGGTGCATGAAAAGGGATTGGCTGAAGAACAACTCGTTTCAAGTGGGTCGATGTTAGATGCCCAACGCGTCAGAAGCTATACTAGATTGCGTAATAGGGAAAAGATTGCACTGTCAGAAGCATTATTTGTTGAAAAGGATGACAACCAAGGATTAGTATTTGTCATCGCAGACAGAGCTCCTCGCAGAGGGTTCTCCGCCAAAGCGAGAATACAAGTGCGGCCGTACAGTCCTCGCAACTGTGCAATCAAAATCACATCTGAAATACGTCCCGTTGGTAAAAATTTGAACAACCAAGCTGCTGTGCACAAAGCTTTTGTCCTCGTGCTCGATGAAATGAATTCCAGGTATGGAATTGAAGGAACAGGTTTGTTGGCAGTCTTTCTGAAAGTTTGTAAGAGTTTTTCTGCGAATTCCAGCCAATCCAGAGCACCAGTGAATCCATCTCCAACGCTGGCAACTCAGCGAAATCCAGCCGTCCACGTCACCTACGTCGTCGATAACTTCTTTCAATGATATGATAGGAAGAAGCAGAGGTTCACCAGCACCCACGTCACAATATTCTGGTAAAACTTCTTCTGCACCAAGGAGTTCTTCTTCGCCGAACCGGTTCGCAACAAGCTGTGTCGAGAAGTCCAGCAAATAAAGCACGGTCGTCTGCAAACGCAATGCCAGTCAAGGAGAAGCCGTCAATGAACAAGAAGATTGATTCAAAAGCACTGAACGCACTCAATATCGATGAGGTTCCTCAGCGGCGGGATGATAACTCACCGTTAGATGAAATGGACGACTTTGCAAACTTTTCCAACTTTGAAGACATCCCCAGGAATCCAGTAACAGTGGAAGTGAAACCATTACCCAAAATACGACTCGATTTATGTCCAGTGCCACGAGAGGAAGATGAAGAAGAAGACTCGGAGGCGGGCGACACTAAGCACAAAAAGAAATCAAAGTCTTCTTCAAGAAAACATCGACGCTCCAGCAAGTCGACTCGCGCTAAATAGGTAGGATAATATGGAATGTATCTGTAATGTTAAAGTATCAACTATTCATCTCTATGGTTGGCTTTGAGTACTCGCGTATATTGCATCCAATTCGTCCTCCCATCCAACCAACCGGCAAAGCTCACGCACACTATCATCACAATCACCCTCCATAAATACATCATTGACTTTTCCGAATGTTCCTACAAGATCTCTATTCATTAACAAGCGTGGCACATTTGATTTTACCCAATCAGGGATATTGCAGACCGGAGCAACCATCAATGATGATCCGAGCACGATCACTAAATCAGATGAGGCGACATCGTAATGAACTAGGTCAGAGAAGCGAGACGGCATGACTTCGCCAAAGAAGACGATGTCAGGCTTGACTGATCCTCCACATGAATTGCATTTGGGTGCTTCTCCTTGTTCTATCATTGTGCTCTGACATACTTCAGCATCAAACGGCGTCCGACATTTGCTACATGCCGATGAACGAAAGTGGCCATGACATTCCACGAGTTTTTCCTCGGTAACACCTGCAACAGCCTCTAATCCATCAATATTTTGTGTGTATACCCTTCTCAGTATTCCCTTCTTATCCAGAAGACTGAAGAAGCAATGTGTAAGGGTAGGACGATAGTTCACACCAGGCCATATTTCCTTGGCTAACGTCACAAACGGTTGTGGATTTTGATTGTAAAAGTCCACGTCAAAGATGGCTTCAGGATAGGGAAGATCATATTTGTGCAAATTGTCATATAGACCAGAGCCTGGGGACCGAAAGTCGGGAATTCCCGCTGATACTGAAACTCCTGCTCCAGATACAACCAGCACTTTCTTGAATGCATTAGATCGCAGCGACTCTGCTATCGTTTCTATTCTAGTCTTTTCTGGTAAGGCTGCTTGCATCTCTTGCCTGATATAGTTGTGTCGTAGGAGTGCTCCTAGAATGTTTGCAATAGAATCGGAGCTTATTTTGCCAGCAAAAAGATCTTAATGAGGTGCACGTGTTGATAAATGCAACATTGTTTGATGCGCATGTGCACAAGAAAGATGTAGATGATGTAGCCAAGGTGCGGAAGTTCATGATTAGCAACGGGCCTGGTAGTGTAGGCGTGTAGGCCTGCCGTAGGGGTGGGTGTGTGTCTCTCTGGGGCGGTCTAGTGCTACTCTTACCAGCCGCCGCCATGGTTGACTTTTGTTTTTTGTCTTGGATGTTTTTGGCCATATACTTACCACTACAATGTACAAAGGTACGTTACTAATAAGCTCTACCAGCGGAATAGTACCATACGAAGATGGGTTTGCTTCAAAGAACAAAAATGAAAAGAAAATGGTGAGATCATAACGGAAAACAAAAAGCAGTGAAACAATATGTTGCCATCAAACATTCACTTGATCCTTGCGTTGCTGCTGGCTCTTGTTTCCCCAGCCTATGGCGGTATTGCATTAGGCACGTTTTTGGGCGCGGATTGGTCTGATGCAGAAGGTGAGCAACAATTAGATCAAACATGAATCAAGCATCGCCGTTCTGAACAATTTTCCGCAATTCTTGCCTGCCCCTAATCATTGCATTTGACGTACAATACATAGCGATGATGAGGGAAAACGTGTCAGCTTCCATAAAGAACTTACAAAAATTTTGTACTACGGATGTAGAAAGTTTATGTCCAAATGGAAAGGCTGATGTGATTGACAATAAGAATTCAGAACCAGCGGTGACAGCATGGACATCCTCCTTATTTGAGCGTCATACATACAAAAGATTTGCTCAGGTTTCGTTTGGGTTTGGAGACTCAGCCGATAACTGTCTACGCAGTGAGTTCAATCAGTATGAAAAAGCTGGAATACATTCCAATCGACTGACTCCGAAGTGCTACAATTGGATTTGCAAGTACCCAAGATCGTTTCGATTTATACCATGAGCGTGAAAAAGGTGATGATAAGCGGGAGGGCTTTGTCATCTTTTCAACGTTATTTGGAATGGGAATGAGTGCGGCTGTTGGCTACATGATTGGTTTGTATCAGAAGGAACATGAAGATATTTTATCGTTCTCAAATGACGGACGACGAGAGAGCCAGAAGATTTTTGCACTGATTGCTCTTTCAATATCGATTCCTGCTTGTATTATATTATTTACTTGTCCAAGATTGCTTGTGTTAATGACCATTACACTCGTCATGGGTAGAGCAGCACAGTGGTATATTCAAACGAAAGAAGACATATCCTATTCAGCTCTATCTGGTGACTCTGGACTGGTATTTGCTGCAATTCCAGTTCAAATGGACTGAAGGATTGAACTTCCAATTGGTTATTGTCTTCTTAGATGTAAATGTAAATTAGAAACTCGTTGTCTAAAGACTACAACAATGAATGTACTTATCAACATTACCTCATCATGTACGAAGAAGGCCAGAATATGCGCTCTGAGTATATCATCCTTCATCGTGTATCATCTCGCTAATGACGGCCCAGGACAATGATACTGGGAATTTGACACTAAATAATACAGAGTAGTAACAGAATGAAAGACATAAACATGCTCTCTAAATAAAAAAATATTACACTTGGCTCACAAGTGCCTTAGAGCGTCTCTATTAGTGAATATACAGAGGTAGGGCACTGCCGCTGATTGTCGGAATCAGGGCTATTGCTCAACGCATGATGATAGCAGGTTATCCAATCACGTCAAGAACAAGAGATTTACTCTTCCCATCCGGCCTCGGATGTGGCAATAACGTAAGAGGCAACATTGGCAATATCTTCATCACTCAAACGTCCTCCGAAAGCAGGCATGGCATTCTTTCCGTTGGTAACCTGTGTCATGACAGCCTTCTCGTTACGTCCTCCAGCAAGGTATGACTCAAGGGCCTCCTTCTCAAGAGTCTTTTCGGGCATGATAACGTTCTGTCCTCCGGCGTGGCAAGCAGCGCAGTTGGCGTTGAAGACTTGCTCTCCGGCTCCAACATCTCCGGCGAAAGCGGGGGAGACGGCAACTCCGGCAGTGACGGCGGCACCGGCAATGGCGGCCTTGACGGCCTGTTATTCATTGTGGAAAAAGAGCATAAAATGGTAAGATATCGTTCGTTTCAATATATATACATCAAAGCCATCAACATCGCCCACAACCGCTCTGAACTCCATTCCATCTCTACCAAGTGGCGCAACTTACAGAAGGAACCTCAACCTTGGGGGCAGTGAAGGCGGTTGCGGAGGCAATAAGGGCGGCGATGATAGTGTACTTCATTTTGAATATTGTTGTTGATGTTGGTGATATTGACTAGTTGTGAGCGTGCAGGGCACAAGGCAGAGCCGTGATGGCGCCTGCAAGCAAGCCGCCGTGCTGACACATGATGTTCGTTGCGATCTTTAGGGCCTTCAACTAAAAATACCTTTCGATGTAATAAGTTTGTCAAACATCACTATCTATTCTTCATGATGACACAACTCATGCTCAGATCTCGCAAGGTAATATCTTTGCTAAAGTGCGTAGGTGGCATCACAGATGGGAGTCTTCGATAGCGGGAGGCTGTCACTGTCAGCTGATGAGAATGAGAACCGAGAGAGCAAAAATGATGCCCGCCCACCAAAGTATCGATCTCCTCCTATTGTAGCATTTTGGTCTCAACCGTCGTTGTTAACGGATCTTTGATGTCATCGGAAGAAGCGCACTTATGGCAGGATAGAGAGCTTGGTGACTTTGCTCGTTAGTACCAAGCACCTTGTGAGGCTCGTATTATAAATGCTAAATGCATCATCAAGTGCATTTTGCTCTCATCTTCGCAATCAGCATATTTGCTGGTGGCAGTATTACCGAGGCGTTTCAGTTCCCAAAGATCAAATTTGTTGGGTTATCAACGGCAGATAAGTACGATGAAAATGAACCAAAGAATAGAGTGAAGAAAGGATTAGAAGAGACAGCTTTGCTTCAACAGTCTCTTGAAAAACATTGCAACAAAAATGATTCCTTGATTCGTTGGGAACCTCAAATAACAGAAAGTTATGAAGCGGCGCAAGTGATATTTCAGGAGGTGGCACAAAGTGGCAACAAACGTAGATGCTTAGTATCTTTCCCTTCTCTGACTCGTCCAGCCGATCTTGACAAACTCTCTGCAGTATTACAATCAAGCAAATGCAAACAACTACTTGGGTTAGACTCGGTATAATGTGAGCTTTACCCTTCATCTCCTGCACCTTACATTATATCAAATTTGATACAAGTGTTGCTGGTGATGCCATGGCTGAATGATCATTCGGATGTTACGGAGAATGCTGCTTCTGCTACGAAAGGCTGGATGAAAGAGTTTCTCGGCAAGTATCGCTTGTGTCCCTACACTTCATCAGCGTCTCGTGCTGCAGTGGGTCTGGTCATCGGTGGGAGTCCCTGTCGGTGGAGTACATATCCAAGTCACAGAGCCAACAACCAGCAGCAGCAGTGCAACAAAAGCAGCTCGTATTGTGGATGCTTTTTGGACAGAAGTTGTCACATTGATGCAATCATCGCAAGATGAATGGGCAACATCATTGGTTTGTTTTCCCAGAGTATGATGATGAATTTGAGTTGTTTGTTGAAGTGTGCGATGGCATTATTGAACCAACGGTAGTTGCAACTCAGGCTACAGAGGTTATTGGAAGAGCTTGGTTTCATCCTTATTACGACGCAGATCTAGTGGGTCATACAGATGTAATAGCTGGTCATGCAGTCCCTCACAAAATGGTGGAAGGTTTCATGAACTCTCTTAATCTTGAATCTGCTTCAGGAAAAGGTGAAACAATAGAATTCGATGAGTTGGCCGCTTCGAACAATCTTGTTCGGCATACGCCACATGCAACAATAAACATTTTGAGGCGCTCACAGCTGAAAGCTGCAGCCGAGTACGAGAAGGGATTAGGGGCAAAGCGACCGAAACCCAACTCTATATACGTTCGAAATGCAATTCGTTTATCAAATCATAAATAACTTCCACACTATTACCTTAAAGTTCGCCGCTACCCCGTTTTCTTGACTGTAGCAATTCCTTTGTTCGGTCACTTCCCTTCTCCATACAATCATCATAAATATCATCTACAGGCACTCCATTATCCAAAAACCATGCAACAGTTTCTGTGTGCCTCGCTTCTGGTCCCCAACAAGATCTGATTGCAGGTTCATAACCATCTTTAGTATGCTTGTCTCTCAGCCCTACGCCATGCTTAAGCAAAATTTCAGCGATTTCCTTTCTCCCCTGAAAACCCAGCCCGTGCATGGGTGTATAACCATCCCTTTCGCCAATATTAAAGTCAGCACCATTTTCTAAGAAAAACTCCACCATCTTAGCCCTTCCATGTAGAACAGATTGCATCAACGGAGTTTTGCAATCCTCGCGGTGATAGTGCGTTAATGTTAGCGCCTTCCTTTAGCGCTGCTTGCAGCGGCATCAGTGTCTTCCTGCGGCGTGATGGCATCAAACAGTGACTTGTCCAGATCCGATATCTCCGCCGCGACAGATTCGTTTGACGACAGAGCAACGAACAGCAAAGAGACGAAGGTGCCAGTTCATGATGAAGAAGATCTATTCAAATAGCAAGAATAAAGAAGTTGGTGAGACGCCTCAATGGAATCCAAAGTAGTGTATTAGGGCTGGTGCGACGACTATCCAACGTTAATTCTAAAAAGCAATAAATGACAGGCAAGAACACATGAAGATCTTTCATGTAGCTCGTGAATCAAATCCTGACCGTGAAAAAAATCAAGAGTGACTCGTGATACAGATGATATCTCCTTACGTAGTCAGAGGGGAGTGATACAGAAGTGCATCGGAGCGAGATAGAGCAACAACAGCCAAAAATCAAACGCACATTCTTTGATATCGGTGGATGCCTACCACTTCTACAGACTCTCAGCACGTAGTGAGAGCGGGTGTTTGATAGAAGTATCGGACTATTGTAAGATGGTTTGTTGTTCGTTGATGTTTTTTGTAATGTAACATTTGTAACACCACTCGGTACCGAGTGGTGTACCGAGTGCACTGTTACACCACGTTACGAGTGGCCACTCGGTTACACCACTCGGTAACGGGTTTGTTACATTTGTAACACTAGCCTTCTTCCAAACAAGGCGCCGCCCCCCCCCCCCCAGTAGCTGCTTTCCGCTGATCGCAATAACAGTGATGATGCAAATAATGATGCCCTGCTTTACTGGCGAGAATTGCTGCTCTGGAAAACTGAGAAGGTGAAGATCATCCAGATGGAAGATCAAGTATGTATATGTTGAAGTTGTCCAAAGCTACAAAAAAAAAGATACAGCGCACAAATAATAATACACCACCAGCATGCACCCATTCTCACCCGGCTTCCTCTAGCTTTCGGCAAGAGTGCAATTTATCAGAATAGAGTATGGTATGTAGAAGAGGCGGTTTGATGCGATTGCATCGGCGGATCTTTGCACAAGAAACCTGTAAAAAGAAAAACAGCACTCATAACTCTCTCCTTATCTTATAAACCTGACTAACCTGACTCTCTATCTACTCAAGATGAGAGTAAATTGCTTGCATGTGGCCATAGCATTGATAGCTCTTCTAGTCAGAAGAAGTGTCGGATTCAGCAGTACTACAAGGGGTGACACTTTCAGGTCGTCATATATAGAAATATCAGCCACAGCCGCTAACGACGATAGAGCTTCATATATCGACAACGATGCAACTATATCGGAGGACAATCCACTTCGTGTAATTATTGCAGGCGGAGGTATCGGTAGTTGCTAACTCACTATGTATAAATCCGAAGATGAGTATTCAAGTTTTGGAGAAGA
This sequence comes from Skeletonema costatum, assembly GCA_018806925.1. NCBI lineage: Eukaryota > Bacillariophyta > Thalassiosirophyceae > Thalassiosirales > Thalassiosiraceae > Skeletonema > Skeletonema costatum. The sequence continues at coordinate 118,092 of JAHBBA010001271.1, forward strand.
CTGATCAATCCAAGAGATTAGCAGGTCCGATACAGCTGGGATCAAATGCTTTAGCAGTAATCCAAGAAATGGATTCTTCTATATTTAAGAACATAACCTCATCCATTACTTCTATTGGCGATAAGGTCAATGGTATAAAATCGGGTATTACCGATGATTGGTACTCACAGTTCGATCTAGCAAGCCCTTGTGGAGATATTCCCTACAGTGGAGTAATGGAGAGACAAACATTGCAACAAATTTACTTTGACGCATTGCTCGAGGTGTGGTAGAATATGGAGATGCTGTAGTGAGCTACGAGATTAATAGTGATGGGTATGGAGTGAGAGCAATAACAGAAAGTGGGCGAATAGTACATGGAGATTGCCTCATCGGGGCCGACGGCATTTGGTCGTCTATCCGATCAACAATGCGAGACGAGCCTGTTAGGGGTGAAGGAAGTGGATGTACATATAGTGGATAAACAGTCTTTGACGGTGAGCTAGCATATGATTCGATTGATAACGGAGAAGTCGGTTACAAAGTTTATATAGGACCAAAACAATACTTCGTTGCCTGTGACATTGGAAACGGAAAATACCACTGGTATGCATTCATGGCCAAGCCGGAAGGCAGTTCAATTGAAGAAGACAAACCTAATGGAACATCCGTATATTTACAGAACATATTTGAAGGATGGGCACATGATATAAAAGATATAATACAATCAACAGTTGAGAAAGATATTGGTCAGCGTGATCTATATGATCAAGCACCTTCAAAAAAGTGGACTGATGGTAATGTGGCACTTCTTGGTGACAGTGTGCATACAATGATGCCTAGCCTTTGTCAGGGAGGTTGTCAAGCAATTGAAGATGCACATGTCTTAGTGGAAGAGTTGAATTCTGTATCTTCTAGAGATGAGATCGAAATCAAATTAAGAACGTATGCTAGGAGACGGGTGGTCAGATCGGCGGTAGTGCAAGGTCTCAGCCGCTTTGCTTCTGACATTATTATCAGAGGCTTTGACACGCCTGCAAAGATAAGAAAGATAGAAGATGGGTACTATTCAAGTTTGAAAACTGCAACTACGCTGGAGTCGTGACCAAACTGCTTCAGCCAATACTCCCTCTTTTCTTTGGCATACAGTTCACCTTCTTGTTTTCAGGCTGGAGGAATAACTCCGCACTTGATTTGAATTCTGCATTAAGATTATTACTTGTTGGCGGAGCAATCCTCGTTGATATGCTCTGGTATAGGTAAGTGTCAAGCGTATGTTGACCTAATCCTCAGTTGTTCAAACAAATGTTCACTAAACACCTGTTGCTGTTGATATCCTCTCGTCTCCTTTTAAAAAGTTGAGGAATCTGCTCTATTTGCTGGGCTTGGCTTCGAAGGATTGTTAGGACTTGACTTGGATATCAACATTGGTAGTGTATTTAAAACTTCGAACGATGTCTTTGATATCTCAGACGTTGTGGATGCATTGTACATAAGCTAGTCCCTAACGAGTCCTAGCTAATCTGTTTGGACCAAGATAGAAGAACACCAGATAGTGTACCTTCTATTGTAAACATCTGTTTTTATTAACAAAGCACACAGTCGTGACATTAATAAATATATTAAGATTGCAGAGGAAAATACGTTAGAGAGGAGCTTAAGTAGTAGTCGGAAGCATAATCTCAATAAACAACCTTGAAATTTCTAACCTCATTTTAAAGAGCTTGAGTAGTGCAATATATCCTTCTATATACGTACTTTCGTAACCAAACTATAATGGGCCCCTAGAAGCAGTTGATTGCCGTACTCACAGCGTTAGATACGATATGGTGCTATAGTAGTGCCGGCGGCCATCCCAAATTGGGCCTCATCAGGTCACCTACGAGGTCTCAACATGGTCGATGCGTCAGTTAAAGAGCTTGAGTAGTGCAATATATCCTTCTATACTATGTAACC
>JAHBBA010001271.1:120126-200766 GCA_018806925.1 Skeletonema costatum
TACTCACAGCGTTAGATACGATATGGTGCTATAGTAGTGCCGGCGGCCATCCCAAATTGGGCCTCATCAGGTCACCTACGAGGTCTCAACATGGTCGATGCTCAGTTAAAGAGCTTGAGTAGTGCAATATATCCTTCTATACTATCGTAACCAACTATAATGGACCCCTAGAAGCAGTTGATTGCCGTACTCACAGCGTTAGATACGATATGGTGCTATAGTAGTGCCGGCGGCCATCCCAAATTGGGCCTCATCAGGTCACCTACGAGGTCTCAACATGGTCGATGCTCAGTTAAAGAGCTTGAGTAGTGCAATATATCCTTCTATACTATCGTAACCAACTATAATGGACCCCTAGAAGCAGTTGATTGCCGTACTCACAGCGTTAGATACGATATGGTGCTATAGTAGTGCCGGCGGCCATCCCAAATTGGGCCTCATCAGGTCACCTACGAGGTCTCAACATGGTCGATGCTCAGTTAAAGAGCTTGAGTAGTGCAATATATCCTTCTATACTATCGTAACCAACTATAATGGACCCCTAGAAGCAGTTGATTGCCGTACTCACAGCGTTAGATACGATATGGTGCTATAGTAGTGCCGGCGGCCATCCCAAATTGGGCCTCATCAGGTCACCTACGAGGTCTCAACATGGTCGATGCTCAGTTAAAGAGCTTGAGTAGTGCAATATATCCTTCTATACTATCGTAACCAACTATAATGGACCCCTAGAAGCAGTTGATTGCCGTACTCACAGCGTTAGATACGATATGGTGCTATAGTAGTGCCGGCGGCCATCCCAAATTGGGCCTCATCAGGTCACCTACGAGGTCTCAACATGGTCGATGCTCAGTTAAAGAGCTTGAGTAGTGCAATATATCCTTCTATACTATCGTAACCAACTATAATGGACCCCTAGAAGCAGTTGATTGCCGTACTCACAGCGTTAGATACGATATGGTGCTATAGTAGTGCCGGCGGCCATCCCAAATTGGGCCTCATCAGGTCACCTACGAGGTCTCAACATGGTCGATGCTCAGTTAAAGAGCTTGAGTAGTGCAATATATCCTTCTATACTATCGTAACCAACTATAATGGACCCCTAGAAGCAGTTGATTGCCGTACTCACAGCGTTAGATACGATATGGTGCTATAGTAGTGCCGGCGGCCATCCCAAATTGGGCCTCATCAGGTCACCTACGAGGTCTCAACATGGTCGATGCTCAGTTAAAGAGCTTGAGTAGTGCAATATATCCTTCTATACTATCGTAACCAACTATAATGGGACCCCTAGAAGCAGTTGATTGCCGTACTCACAGCGTTAGATACGATATGGTGCTATAGTAGTGCCGGCGGCCATCCCAAATTGGGCCTCATCAGGTCACCTACGAGGTCTCAACATGGTCGATGCTCAGTTAAAGAGCTTGAGTAGTGCAATATATCCTTCTATACTATCGTAACCAACTATAATGGACCCCTAGAAGCAGTTGATTGCCGTACTCACAGCGTTAGATACGATATGGTGCTATAGTAGTGCCGGCGGCCATCCCAAATTGGGCCTCATCAGGTCACCTACGAGGTCTCAACATGGTCGATGCTCAGTTAAAGAGCTTGAGTAGTGCAATATATCCTTCTATACTATCGTAACCAACTATAATGGACCCCTAGAAGCAGTTGATTGCCGTACTCACAGCGTTAGATACGATATGGTGCTATAGTAGTGCCGGCGGCCATCCCAAATTGGGCCTCATCAGGTCACCTACGAGGTCTCAACATGGTCGATGCTCAGTTAAAGAGCTTGAGTAGTGCAATATATCCTTCTATACTATCGTAACCAACTATAATGGGACCCCTAGAAGCAGTTGATTGCCGTACTCACAGCGTTAGATACGATATGGTGCTATAGTAGTGCCGGCGGCCATCCCAAATTGGGCCTCATCAGGTCACCTACGAGGTCTCAACATGGTCGATGCTCAGTTAAAGAGCTTGAGTAGTGCAATATATCCTTCTATACTATCGTAACCAACTATAATGGACCCCTAGAAGCAGTTGATTGCCGTACTCACAGCGTTAGATACGATATGGTGCTATAGTAGTGCCGGCGGCCATCCCAAATTGGGCCTCATCAGGTCACCTACGAGGTCTCAACATGGTCGATGCTCAGTTAAAGAGCTTGAGTAGTGCAATATATCCTTCTATACTATCGTAACCAACTATAATGGGCCCCTAGAAGCAGTTGATTGCCGTACTCACAGCGTTAGATACGATATGGTGCTATAGTAGTGCCGGCGGCCATCCCAAATTGGACCTCATCAGGTCACCTACGAGGTCTCAACATGGTCGATGCTCAGTTAAAGAGCTTGAGTAGTGCAATATATCCTTCTATACTATCGTAACCAACTATAATGGACCCCTAGAAGCAGTTGATTGCCGTACTCACAGCGTTAGATACGATATGGTGCTATAGTAGTGCCGGCGGCCATCCCAAATTGGGCCTCATCAGGTCACCTACGAGGTCTCAACATGGTCGATGCTCAGTTAAAGAGCTTGAGTAGTGCAATATATCCTTCTATACTATCGTAACCAACTATAATGGACCCCTAGAAGCAGTTGATTGCCGTACTCACAGCGTTAGATACGATATGGTGCTATAGTAGTGCCGGCGGCCATCCCAAATTGGGCCTCATCAGGTCACCTACGAGGTCTCAACATGGTCGATGCTCAGTTAAAGAGCTTGAGTAGTGCAATATATCCTTCTATACTATCGTAACCAACTATAATGGGCCCCTAGAAGCAGATGATTGCCGTACTCACAGCGTTAGATACGATATGGTGCTATAGTAGTGCCGGCGGCCATCCCAAATTGGGCCTCATCAGGTCACCTACGAGGTCTCAACATGGTCGATGCTCAGTTAAAGAGCTTGAGTAGTGCAATATATCCTTCTATACTATCGTAACCAACTATAATGGACCCCTAGAAGCAGTTGATTGCCGTACTCACAGCGTTAGATACGATATGGTGCTATAGTAGTGCCGGCGGCCATCCCAAATTGGGCCTCATCAGGTCACCTACGAGGTCTCAACATGGTCGATGCTCAGTTAAAGAGCTTGAGTAGTGCAATATATCCTTCTATACTATCGTAACCAACTATAATGGACCCCTAGAAGCAGTTGATTGCCGTACTCACAGCGTTAGATACGATATGGTGCTATAGTAGTGCCGGCGGCCATCCCAAATTGGGCCTCATCAGGTCACCTACGAGGTCTCAACATGGTCGATGCTCAGTTAAAGAGCTTGAGTAGTGCAATATATCCTTCTATACTATCGTAACCAACTATAATGGACCCTAGAAGCAGTTGATTGCCGTACTCACAGCGTTAGATACGATATGGTGCTATAGTAGTGCCGGCGGCCATCCCAAATTGGGCCTCATCAGGTCACCTACGAGGTCTCAACATGGTCGATGCTCAGTTAAAGAGCTTGAGTAGTGCAATAATATAATTCTAAACTTCGTAACCACTTAATGGCACCTATGCAGTTGATTGCTGTACTCCAGCGTTAGATACGATATTGTGCCAGAGTTTGCCGGGCCATCCCAAATTGGACCTATCAGGTCACCTACGAGGTCAAGCATGCTGTACGAATACAAGATCTGAGTATGCATATATCCTTCTATACTTGTAACCGACTATCATCGGCCGGTTGAATGTACTAGTGATCCTTCTTTGGGGATTCCAATCAATGACTTATGTTTTATGCTTTATGTGTAAGGTAATTCATTGGTCGATGTTCTTATTCAGTTTTTATGTATGTTTCCTCTTTCTTCCGAACGTTGCCTGATACTCTTCCCATGATCATGTTTGCAATGGAGTCGAGTAGTTCGAAGTCGTGATTTTGATGCTGTTAGCTATAAATAACATCACTACTACGTATGTATCTAAAGTTGCTAACTATCACAGGCAAATTTCTATTCATTCCAGTTCCCCTTGCTTTCCTCTTCCGCTCTATCTCTTCTTCTTAACGAATGACGTTGATACTACAGAAAGTCTAGAGTGCTTGTCCGCATTCGCCTGCAAAAGCCTCCTCATCGCCGTACTCGCTCATAGTATAGCAGATTTCTTGGATTTTGCCGGTCGCATTGGAACTCTTCTTGCGTCTGCGACTAGCAACCACCTTCAGAGGAGCTGATACCTGATGTCTGTGTACTGCTGGGATTTGATGACGACTTGGACTTCTTCTTTCTCTTTTTATCATCTTTGGTAGTGTGAGGAGCAGACTTGAAGAGATCAAGGTTTCTGTAAAGTGCCAATAGAGTTAGTAACATTCGGATGGATACAATTTAAAGCATCATATGCCACATTTGAGCTCACCGGCTTGTTCACACTCGAATCGAACCTAACACTGCCTTGTAGATTTACGCCTGGTGAGAATCTTTCTTGATCCTTCGTCTTAATTGCAGGCTCGGGCGACTTTTCGTTGCAGGAGGAGCCGCATATCGAGGAAGCACTAGACTTGAGAGTGCCAACCTTGGCAGTAGGATTTAGAAGAACGTTGTTTCTTTGAAGCCTTTGAAGCGGCACCGTTGTTTTCGTCGCTAGTTGAAGATTCTCGCTTCTTGGATACTCTGGAAGACTTACTTTTCGAAGCAGCCTCCCTCCGCTTAGCGTCGTCTTTCAACTTTCGCTGCAAAAATCGAGGAGCAATGTTAGATCATGCGTATAGAACTAAGCAAACACACGACGGGTAGTTTCCTTACATTGAAGTCGACGTCGAGGGATTCAGCATCTTCTCGCATCAGCCTTCACCTTCAGGGAGCTCTTCTTCGAATCACGAGGTTTGCCCTTTGTATTCTTACGATGATCAACTTCCTTTTCTTCCTCCCGCAACTTCAAAAAAGAATTAGCACATATTTTGACTTCATTATAATCATACATAAAATTGAGATCAAACTCACCTTCTCTTGCATCTCGATGCTTTTGGCCCGCATCTTCTCTAGCTCACGCTGGCGTTTGAGCTTGGGAAGCTTCTGCCTTAGCAGCTTTTTCCTCCTCGAGTCGAATCTTCTCCATCTCCTTTTGCTTGGCACGCTTCTTCTCCTTTTCAGCCCTCTCACGCTCTTTCTCCTCCTCGCGTTGCCAACCTCTCCATCTTCTCAATCTCCTTTTGCTGAGCAAGCTTCTTCTCCTTTTCGGCCTCAAGCGTTCCTTTTCCTATTGGATATATGTGCAAGTCAAAAAGTATATGAGTGAAATCGAGCAATGTTTACTGAATGATGGGGCAAATGAGGAAGAATTACGTACCTGAATCCTCAATTCCTCTTCTTCCTGCAACTGAGCCTGATAAGTCTCTCTGGCCTCTTCCACACGAGCCTCGCGTTCTTCCTTCACAGCCTCAACACACTCAAGAAAATACTTACGAAGTCTCTTGCACCCTTGCAATTCTTGCTCGTCCAAAGGCTCATCCGAGTTGAAGTCGAATTTGAACTTCTCAAGAATCGGTTCAACTAAAGAGTAGGCACAGAAAAGTGGAGCACAAGAGCAATATGAGTGCGCATGCGTAGAAGTAGGAGCAAGCAATGAAATAAATCTCTGTAACTTACTCTCAAAACATTTCCTCACGCTCACGGTTAGCATCATCAATGATATCTTGCTCTGCCTCGTCCAATTGTCTCATCTGAAGTGCCAAGGTGTCGTCTGGGAGGGCATTGTAAGCAGCGACCTCTTTCTGGGCACGCTCATAAACCCCCTGGACAATATCACTTGCCTTTTGCGCATCTGCAATATCCTTGTCAATCATTGCCATGCTAATAGCGTTCTCCTCTTTGGACCTCTTATCGGAATCTTCCAAGACGGACAATGTCTTTATCGATGGACTCAATCTTTGCCTCAATGGCAGAGATATCGCCCTCCTTCTTGTCTAGCAAGAGCTTTCATATCACCGGAGCTCTTTTCATGCGCTGCAGAGAGATCTTTCATTGTCTCCTGAAGTTTGCTCACCTCGTTGCACTCAGCATCGGCCTTTTCCACAACCTCATCGACCTGCTTGCTCAGACGTGCTTCCTCTTCACGCTCCTTTCTCAACGCTCTTCAACAAGTCGGTCGTTTTATCACGCTTCGTGACAACTTCCTCTTTTTGGGCGGTGCTTCGTTCCTCCATCTCCACGATGCTATGCTGCAAATTCTCCTTCTCACTCTTTGAAGAACGAAGCTCTTCTTCCTGAGCATTCACACGCACGCTGATACGAGCCACATCGAGAGAAGGGGCTTGATCGACACCCCACTTGGGCTCGGGAAGGACCTCGTGCCCTCCGCTTTCCTGATCTGATTGCTCTTCTCCCACATCTTACGGAGCTCCTCCTTCTTTGCCGCAATTGCAGCCTTCATCTCTTCAACAGATGTGAGCTCTTTAGACTTGGAGGCAGTAATCTCAGCATGCTTTGCTTCGAGATCCGCTACTGCGTCGACGTGACGAGTCTGCTCCAACTCCACTTCATGCTCAATCGTCTGCACACGAAGTTTCGTCTGCGATTCTATCTGCTGCGCCGATGAAAGGTCGTGCTCATTTCCAGTAGTCTCACTCCGAATCCTAGACAATTCTTCCTTGATAGCACGTTCCTTGTGTTGGTTGGTTTGGATGGCCTTGGCCAAGAGATCATAGCGATGCTTGGCATCATCTCGACGAACATGTGCCGCATTGAGCTTGCTCATCATCTGCCCCTTCTTGAAGTTGAGCTTGGCATTAGTCTCGTTCAATCCAATCATAGCAGCCTCCACCTTGTTCTGGTACGTGGCCAAGACACGTGCAACGCCAATGGCACGCTTCATCTTTGCATCGAAGCGAGTAGAGTCCTTACGTGACTTCTCACTACGGCTGCGCGCATCAAGAACTTGACGATGGTGTTTGGAGAGCTCCTTGTTGGCACGTTGAAGTTCGGCACGCATCTCCCCAGCTTGGTACTTGAGATTGGAAAGATTGACATCTATGGACTTCTTTTGTTCCAATTTGTGCACCTTGGTGAGTTTCATGGATTCGAGCATGCGTTTGGATTCGCGCTGTTGCTGCTCAAGAATGCGGAGATCATTCATTACTGCAGAGAAAGGAGGAGGGACAAAACAGGAGAAACATTCATGGTTAGCAATGAGCAATGGGTAAACACAAATGTAGAAAGATTAATGAATTCATGACGGAACTGCCCATGATGAATCTTTAATCCCTGAGATAGCAATGAAGAAATGCCGAATCCCAATGCATACTGCAATCACGAGGGGGAGTCCACCGTCTCCCCCCACCCCAATAAATTAATGTGGAACTCACCGTCATCCATTGACACCATTCCCTGCTGCAAATTTCCCATCCTGTTGCTGATTTTGCTGCTGTTGGTTTTGCTGTTGCTGTTGCTGATTTTGCTGCTGCGCCGCGACTACCGGCCGCTGGAGCTGAATTTGTCCACCTCCCCCATTCACCACGGTAGCCCTCTCCACCGTTGACGCCACTTCCTATTCATCCCACCTCTATTTGGCATGCCAACCCCTCACCACCGGCGGATCTCATTCCATTGGAGGGAACGAGCAAAGGAGGACGTAGCACCCCCCGGCCGTTGCGCCGAGGAGAAAGTGGAAGACGATGCGCCGTTACGCCATGAGGGACCGCTCCCCCCCACGCGGTTGAGGGGGATGGAAGGATTGCGCCTCCCATTCCTTTGCGGTGCCTTGGCTTTGCCGTTGTTCTTTATCAATAGATAGCTCATGGCAGGTGTTGTTTGTGGGCCTTGATAAGAATGCTTCCCATCGAGTGAGGCAGGTGATGAATCTTGGGAGAGCTTGGCTTATGCTTGGAGCCCGCTCGAAGCAAAGTTACCTTACGTAGGTAGTACTTCATCAATAGTGGTGTCTTATTAGTACGTGCAGGTAGGTACTATATATCGTGAAAATGGCACCCCTCAAATAAAATTACAAGCTACACATTTTAACCACAATATAGAGTTATACTGGAAAAGAGGAGGGTACGACTTTAAAAGAAAGGGCCTCGGTACTTGACAGGGGAGGTATTGAGGTCGGACACTTTTCCAAGCTGCATCAAGAGAACAAATTCAAGGCCGTGCAAGACCAAAACTCACCGGCCCGGGTCCAAAAGTCACTTGTTTTCCAGAAGAAGGAAATAGTTGGCGCTGATGTGGTGGCTAACCGGAATTCTTCTTGCCCCCCCATATGGGATCGAGGCACATGGGAATGATCGATTTTTTTGCTCTCCAAGATAGATGGATGCGCTCGAGAAGTTTACCCTTACGTAGGAAGTACTCATCAATATTTTTACATATTAGTACGTACGACGCATACGTAGGTACGTAGTTATCGTAAAATGAAAATGTACAATACCCTACTTTTACACAATCCAAAAAAATTACAAAGCTCAAAATTATTTTTAACCGCAATAATGCACACTACAAAACAAGGTTGAAAGGAGGAGGGTACAACTTTAAGAAATACCTCCTTCAAGGAGGTATTGAGGTCGACCACTTTTCCAGCTGCACAAAGGAACAATAAAGACACCACCCGTCTGCTTTTGCCACACAATGCAAATAATGAGAATCGTTTCTTCCGTGGCCATGATCCATCAATGTAAAATGCTCCGCTGATTGATTGCAAGTCGATAAGTAACACACGATCTTTGGAGAAGTCATTACTAACCTCATAAGTAGCCTCTGAAATTTAACAGATTTGCATAGTAGGACAGCCAAACGTATTTGTCAAAGGGCAGATCCGGCGCCCTTCCCTCCCTCTAATCGGAGAAGTAATCATGAATGATGTTGCGTACAACACGGGGTTCATGTTCTCCAACCCCGCCGCTCCCAATGATAATAAAAGGGATAGTGATGAAGATATCAATGGCCACGGTGCTGCTCTTGCTAGCAGTGGCTACAATTTAAATGGTATGGTCGGGAACATCAATAATGTCAACTCGGCCGGAAATCTCCAAATGATGAACAACGACCTTTTGATGGGCGCCATAAGCAACCAACTTGCCAACAATATCATCCAGCAGGCTCCTGCTGTCCAGAATAATCAAGCACCAATAGGTATGAATTTTGGTAGCTTTCTATTCAATCCATTGGCAATGTTTTACCAACAGCAGCAGCCTGCGGTACCACAACAGATGCAGGCGGCCCCTTTACCCGATGCTTCAGCAGTAGTCGCAGCAGCAGCTGCTGCTGCCGCACTGCCACCCCAAAGCAATCAATACTTTACTCCTTCTCAATCTCCCATGCCTCAAGCGTTTTTCACACCGCATAGTGGAACTCCAAGTCCTCCAACTCCACCGCCCATGTATGATGTCAATCAAGGATTAGGGACGTCGAAGTCACTACCGCAGGCTTTCGTTCCACAGACAGCTGTCACTCAAGAGAACATCACTACCACTAACAAGAGGAAAGCACCAGACCAGAATACCCCTCCAACAAGTCTCATTCGCCAGGGAATTTCATCAGTGGGTTCTGCCCTTGGAGTCGTGGCGACTTATATCAACAAGAGTCTTTTATCAGGCATTCCCTTCCACATTGCAGACCGTGCCATGAAGGATAGCAAAGAAACTTATTCAAGGTGGTGGGATCAAACTGTAAATGATGGTAATGGTGAAGACGAAGAACGAGCGAGGAAGGGGAGCACCGATGATGAAGATATGGATGATGACAGCGATGATGGACCGCCAGTCACAAAGAAGAGAAAAATTGTCGATCATGAGTATGGTAGAGCCTCGTCTCTTTCTCAAAAATTGGCTGGAAATTACAATGATGCAAATATTGAAGCTGTAAAGAAGAACTGGCGTGTAGGGAAGAGTGAAGTGCTTGAAAGTCAGGTCCCTGCGGATGTGCAGGTGGACTCTTCTATTATTGGACCACCACGTAGACAGGCACCTGCCAGTAGGGGTGGATATGATGCCTTCAACAGTGTCGGGAGTATGTATGGTGGCGATATGTACGCTAGCAATGATGTAGTAGTCGCGAGCAAAAGCACTGCTGCGATTAATGGAGGTGGTGGCCCTGGCAACTACTCGCTGTCATACGATTCGCTTAGCGGTTACTACTTGAATAGTACAGAGGAGGACGAACGGAAACTGGCAGCGATACCAACTCCCCCCGCAAAGAAAGACGACGACGATAACATCGGCAACAATACTCTTGGTCATACTCTCCAAGCTATCAAGGAGATTATCGACGAAAAGAACCGCGATTCTGAGGAACAAGAAATATTCCAAATGAGCTTCAAGAATCCGAGGGACTGGGTCACAAAAACGATTCGCAGTGAATTGGTCGATGCTCTCCAGTCCGTTCAAGGCGATGTGACCACAAAGCGCTTCACAAGCAGTCTTGAGGTACTATCAAGATTTTACAACGCCAGCGGGCGAGATGCCAGGGTCAACCCATGGTGCGGCGGAGGTAGCACCGTTGGAGGACCTTCTGGGGCAGACCTCCTAGAAGGCTCTTGGCTGAATATATCCAGGCCCAACTATGTAGAATGCCTCGGCCAAAATGCAGAGAATGATTTCATGTACACACTTGGAAGGATGAGTTTTGATATCTTTCAACCCAGCAATCTTATCTGCAGCGTCCAGAGTACGCACAACACTATCAAAATGATTGGCGAACGAGAGGAGTTGCCTGCTTGTGTCCCAAAAGTTTGAAGGAAGAAGTTGCTTTGTTGAGTAATTCGAGCGATGGCGACAGCGCTTCAAAGCGTCCATTTTTGAGGTCGTACGAGTAAGTTTTATTGTGACACATCCTTTTACTTACTCCTTGCTTGACTTTGCGATCAAAACTAACTTTACCTCTTGCATCAACACACAGTATTGCTGTTTCGATGACTATCGAGCCACCCTCACTTGTAGGACAACCTGAACCAACTACCACGCCATCTCCGGCAAAACGAATGCGGGCAGTAATGTCTGTGAAGGGGTACATATTGCCAGATCCCGAGACCAAAAATCGACTCACCGTCTGGTTTACTGGAGGTAGCCTTGGTCCTGCGAAGTTGTCATCAAATGATGGTGATGAGACTGATGATGAGGAAGAACACATCAACATTGAAGGAGATGGATATGGGGGATTCGAAGAGTGGAATAGCATCTTTGGAAAGGGCAAGTGGCGGAAAGCTCTAAGCGAACGCGCAAGAGGTATGGCTGCCAAGGTTTTGCTCGGAGTTGATGCGCCATCAAAGATGGAAGATAATGGACAAATGGGATACTCTCTGAACCGACCCGTCGGAGGGCACGGAAAAGCATACATTGATGTACTCTATCTTGATGATGACCTCTTAATCATGAAAGGTCACCACGGAACAATTTATGCTATGGCTCGTAGCTGTGTCTCACAACGATACAGGAACTTGCAGGCTAGCGCTAGTGCATCACGGGCTTGAACAATTTGACTAGAACTCACACTACATTCATCACCGTAAATATAGCACACTTTGCACACACTCATACTCGACCTAATGAATGATCTATCCTGCTACCATACCTAGATAGAAAGCTCAGAGAGTTGCTGATGACTGAATGACGGAAACATTCAGTAGAATACAGTCACCACACAGTTAGCTTGACCCCCAGTGCGCCAGAGCTGGCGGTCAAGCTACTGTGAAGTAAAGCTAAGCATGTGTAGGGTATATAGGCTACTACGTACGTGTAAACATAATTACCTTAACTTACAGATAGTTTATATGTAGTATGTATGTGTCCTGTCAATGCCAAGCAGTGTTGCAATGACACATGGCACCATCAAAGGCAGACAGTGATGATAGACAATCATTCATGATGGTTCTATTTACGTATTCAAACTAAAAGGTAATACTTCTGCTCACTTGCAGCAACAGGTTTTTGGTTGCTGTTGTAGCTGCAAGTTCTTCCGTGCCGTCGTAGCCCCATGCCTAATGCATCTGCTTTGTCAATGCATGATTTGCAAACGTCCTTGTAGGCAACACTAGATTATTTATAGTCTTTCATGAAGTATACCCTCAGACGATCATCAGAGAGCTCTTCGTACAGGGTCGAGCAGAACACAAATTGCCGCACCTTCTTAGATGCAAACATGAGGCCCAACTGTCAGATGACCTGGTGCATTACAGTAGGTCATGGTGATTGATGTTTACAGATAAAAGCGGCTCTTCTTTTTTCATGATGATTAATGTCGACCCGGGCCCATAATTCTTGGCAGAGGAGAGACTCGTTCAAGCTCAAAGCGGGGAAGCTAGAGATGAGACGTGTGTATCAGGTTTGACAGTCAAGCTACCTGTAAGTCAAGCTCTAGCGTGTGTCAAGCTAACCGTGTGGTGACTGTAGCCCCATGGGAAAACAAGTTTCACTGACTCACACTTCTTATTTTTTTCGCAAGCACGAAGCAAGCAACAGCAACTTTGCTGCAAACAGACAACCTAGCTGGGGTGAGGAACACCTTAATCCATAACATCCTCCGCGCTACAATGAAGCTCTCTTTTGCCTCCTCAGCCATTAGCTTGGCAATCTATCTCCATGGCTCCCATGCCTTCTCTCCATCTAGGTCCACAAGAAGTGTGGTGTCATCTTCTCTCTCGTCGTCACCACAAGTCGTAGATCCACCAATTGCCAAAAGTGAAGAAGATGAGAAGTCACTGACACAACGCATCATGGAGAAGACATCTGCTGCGGGTCAAACAGGTGGTGCTGGTGGTGTTTCAACCTGGGATGCGTTCCTACGTGCTGATGAAAATTGGTCAAGGCTGAAGTCGTCCAAAGCATTTGAGTACGACAAGACAGTACTTTCTGCCGTTCAGAATGGAGTCCCTCCTCCACCACAATTTGTCACTGATGATGGTGCTTCAGGAAATCCTCGATGCTGGGAAAAGTTGCGCAAGCAGGCTGTAGATTCAACTCCATTGGATTATGATGTGACAATCTGCGGCGGCACTCTAGGAATTTTTATTGCTATGGCGTTGCAATTAAAAGGGCACAACGTTGCCGTCTTGGAGGCTGGAAAGCTACGAGGTAGGGAGCAAGAATGGAACATCTCCATGAAAGAATTGTTGGAGCTTGTAGAATTGGGAGTTTTGACTGAGGAAGATATTGACATGGCTGTAAAGACTGAGTTCTCCGGATGCCGAGCAGGATTCAAGAACTCTGAAGTTACACCATTGGAAGGAGGTTACTTTGATAACGGTGTAGGCTATGAATGCTTCACACCAAATGTACTCAATCTCGGTATCTCTCCTTCAGTGCTGATAGAGAATGTATCGGAGCGCTTCAAAGCAGCTGGAGGAGTCATCTTTGAGGGGACACCTTTAAAAGGAATAGTAGTATCTGAAAGTCTTGGCGCAGCTCTTGATGTAGGTGAAGAGAAGGATCCAATCACATCTAGACTTGTTCTTGATTGTATGGGTAATGCAAGTCCAATAAGCAGACAACAAAGATACGGGAAACAACCAGATGGGATCTGTGCGGTTGTTGGATCTTGTGCCGGTGGATTTGACGCTGAGTCCAACTTGTTGGGTGACATAATCTACACAAACTCGGAAATCCAAGACAAAGGACCCAATGGACAGTTGCAGTACTTTTGGGAAGCCTTCCCCGTAGGAATAGGCCGCAATGGGATGGAACCTGGAACAAGCGATGTGAAGACGACGTACATGTTCACATACATGGATGCTTCGGAAGGAAGACCATCCCTGTCAACTCTGATGGACGACTACTGGAAGCAACTCCCAATTTATCAGCCATCAATCACGGATGTCGAAACTGATTTAGATGTCAAGCGCGTCTTGTTTGCCTACTTCCCTACCTACAAGGATTCACCACTCCAACCCGAGTACTCACGCATTCTTGCCGTGGGAGATGCCTCGGGCATCCAAAGTCCCCTGAGCTTCGGAGGATTTGGAGCCCTCACCAGACATTTAGAAAGAATTTCTGGTGCCATCACAGAAGCGCTTGAGAGTGATTTACTTCACAAAGATGACTTGGGCGAGATCAATGCGTACACACCAAATTTATCCGCTGCTTGGATGTTTCAAAAGGCAATGAGTGTCCGCATGGGTCAAAAAGTGGATCCAAAGTTCGTGAATCGCCTTCTCGCCACGAATTTTGATGTTATGGATAACATGGGTGAAAAGACTATGATGCCGTTCATGCAAGACGTGGTAAGGATTGATGGATTGGCCGGAAGTCTAGCTCGCAGTTTTCGTCGCCGATCCTACATTCATGCCTCAGATTGTTCTTCATGTTGGCATCCCCACGCTTGTGGAATGGTTAGGTCACGTATCAATGATCACATTATACACTGCATTGCACAGTCTCTCTCCAGTGCTGGAACCTTTTGTTGACAACATGGAGAACAAGAAAGAGAAATATCTTTGGAAACGTCGTATGGAGGCTTGGAAATTCGGTAGTGGAAATGATTACAAGTTTGACTAAACGCATAGGCGCTGTATATAATAGTTCTAGATGACATTTGATGCTATTATGTACTATCTAAACTTCTTGCCTGCCTTCTTGCCTAATAGAACAGCTCTTGCACCACCGTTGGCACTGATTACCTGTTTCTCATCTAGGCTTGTTATTCTTTCTAGAAGATCAGCTAACTTCTGACCAACGATTTGCTCTTCTTGCAAGACCTTAAGCCCAGCATTCTCTGCTACCTGAAGAAACCCACCCAATTCCCCTTGGACATTAAAACCAGAGTGGCCAAGTGTTAAGTATAATACGACCCCATCTGGCCTCAAGACAGTCGCCATCGTTTCAGATAGCGCCAGCCATGACCCACTGTTGTAGGTAAGATCCGATCCAACGACAATATCTGCGATGCTGTCATATTCAGACGCATCTAGTAATCCCCAGTGCAGTTCTGCCGCTTTTCGGCAACATTGTATACATTGTTTAGTTCAAAATTTTGCTTTGCCAACCCTAGCACTTCAACATTAGCATCTGTAGCTATCACTGACGAGGATCCAAACTTCGCCAGTCGCGATACTGGCTAGTCCCGCTCCACATCCCAGTTCCAAAACCGTCTTTTCCTTGAAAATGGAAGAAGCTTGATTGATTTCATCGAGGAGCCGCGTAAGCATTATACCGCTATTCCAGACAGCGACACCCGTTCTACCGGCTACTGATGATCCACCAGCAGAGTTTGTTCCCTGAGCTATAGTAATGGTATCTCCTGACGATTGAAGCTTAAATGTTCTCTGCTCCAAGCCCATGCATAGCTGTTGATATGCCCCTGGTACTTGACTTTCTGACGCTATTCTTCCATCGTTGCATTGTTTTTCACCATCTGGTATTGAGTTTTGGTCATCAGCAGCTGCAGCCGTCGCGTCGATAATTGCTGGTAACAGTACTGATCCATATATTAAAAGATCCCGTCTATCTATAATGCAGTTATCGTGATTTTTGGTTCGTATAGTAGATAATTCATTGTACTCATCCTCAGAGTTGATACTGGCACATCTATGGTATTTTAATCTTTGATGTCGTTGCGTGAAAGTAAGTGAGCAAGTCCATGCCTCAGAGTTGATACTGGCACATCTATGATAATGTAATCTTTGATGTCGTTGTGTGAAAGCATGTGAGCAAGTCCATGATAAAGACAAGATGAAAACTTTCAGCGACATCATGCGTCTACTAAACTGGTGACCTCGCATGTCTTGCTCCTTCAGCAATAATGTGTAACACGCCAGCGAGATTAATGCGAGCAAGAAGGTACTAATGGCTTACAACATTGCAACATGGCAGCATACATGCAGGGAGTATGATGAAGGCGGTGAATTAGATACTTCTGGGTTTTGACTTTTGGCTTTTGGCCTTTTTGGCTTTTGGCTGGTGTTTGGTTTTGGCGCCATGTGACTGTGAAGTTGTTGTAACTGAATTCGTAACTGTAACTTCTGTAACTGGTAACTCGGGCGGGCGAAACATGGCACATAATGACCATGGGATTATTAATGCATGACCGTCGGTAGATCAGAATAAAGAGACCACCAGATATTAACTATGGCCGATGCGTCAACACTAGGCGATGAGCACTCCATCGCGCAAAGCTTTGCTCTTCCTCGCCTACCAAGAGTGGCAAACGCAGGTGAAGAGCTCGAGCAGATTTGCAAAAAGGAATTCGAAGCCAGCATATCAGATATGGAAAAGAGTTTATTCCCCGGCTTCCCGCTGAAGTGTCTTCCAATTGTGAAGTTATTTGCTGGAAATCACTGCTGTGTCGATTGTGGAGATCAGTCACCTGACGCTCTTGAATTTGGCTCTGTCGGTTACGGCACTCTGCTATGTAAAGATTGTGCATGTCGTCACACTATTAATACACAGGATCTATCCGATATAAAATCTCTAACAAACGACCATTGGGATCTGCACTCCATCCTATCCCTGTTTGAAGGTGGAAACACAAAGATGTTGGAATATATTAAAGACAAACCTCGCTGGCGTCCAAAGAAAAAGACTGGTGACTCTGAAGATGTCATCTCCTTCAAACAGATTTATCTATCCAAGGCATCGACGGCCTATCGCACGAATCTTGCCAACAAGGTGGAGCTATTATATCAAAGTCGAATGGAAGCTCTACGGAAGGAGGCAATTCAGAGGGAGCAAAAAACTATCCGACGCAACATCAGAAACCGCAATCCCTTCATCAACGTGTTCGAAATGAATGACGTAAACCCAAAAGATATCCCTGGGTTCAATAACAGTGCCAACATTGGTTTCAGGAAGTATGCAGCGAGACCCAAGGCGGAGGTTAAAAAAGAAGAAGAACCGGCTGCTACCAGCTACACTACGGATCCAGCTCAGCTTGACCTGATCAAAGAACGGATCACTTTGCGCCGTAGTATGGGTCCATCTACTGCGAACGAATTCACTAGACGGCTTACAAATAGTAGTGTTGCTCATTCAAACTCTCGACCCTCGCTAAGTGAGCTACAAAGTCCTTACTTTGCCCAAGCTCAAAGTGGCAGACGACGAAGCAGTGACTTGCTTGTAGGAGAAGTTGGTGATCATCTCATTCAGGGTCAAGACGACTATGCTACGCAGTTCGCTAATGATGGCTCTGAAGATTACCGCAACACCGATAAGCCAAAGATTCGCGAGTTTTGGCTTCACAACCAAGAAGAACAAGCACCACGACTTGCAGCGCGGGGGACATTGGGTACCTATCGACGGTTGTCAGCAGTTGAACGTAGGGGCACAATTGACAGTTCAAAAAGCGGGCCTAGTGACCCACAGAGGCCTCAGTTTCGACCTCCTCCAATTGATTAACTTGCCCAATGCATACATAATATAAAAATGTTGTACTTATATAGTGTTACAATTTGAACTACTCTTCTAGTATAGTGTCGAGCATGATAGCTCATCAATGATAAATCCTGATTATTGTGCTTCATTCATCGGATGGTCTCCACTAATATCGGGATATTTGCCACCACAGTCTGTACAGCCTTCGCAGTTACATGTGATTATGTGGCAAGTAATGATTCTACCCAGGAAATCATTATCCGCTTCCTTTTTCCTTTCTTGCTTGGCATCATCAGTTGTGTCAACCCCGCAACAGAACAAGTTTTCAAGGAAGGCAAACACCGTTCCACTCGAATTTGTTGGAATTGTTGTAGACGGACTCGGCGGTTTCTTCCTATAGCCCTTTTTGGAAGAGGCGGCTCTATCATCGTCTATCGACATGTTATCAGTCGCGGCAGTAGTCTTTGATATCGAAACTGTTTTGAATGATGATCCCGATGCTGCATGTCGAGGCGGTGATGCTCCTGATGCTATATACCTCTGTTTTGTTGGTGATGCATTGGCCTTATCCATAATGTCTTCATCAGACAAATGAGTAGATACATCCCAAGAGAACGTTGATTCACCTGTTGTGGATGGGGAAACGGGCTCAAAGGTGGAAACGGGCTCAAAGGTAAAGTCCGACAGCTCTGTTCTCTCTGTGAGATGTGGGTTCTT
Organism: Skeletonema costatum; assembly: GCA_018806925.1. NCBI lineage: Eukaryota > Bacillariophyta > Thalassiosirophyceae > Thalassiosirales > Thalassiosiraceae > Skeletonema > Skeletonema costatum. The sequence goes on from JAHBBA010001271.1 coordinate 138,086, forward strand.
CCATATGGTGCCTCCCGGCGACAAATCATAGCGTCGCGGTGATAATTCCACTGTCTTTCTCTTTGGGGAAGTCATCAATACTTTTATGTGCTCTCGGTTTCCGCTCCTTTGGGCATTGTGATGGTGTCATGGCGACGATGAAAGTTGGGGGTTGGGGGTTATTCTACCCGCGACGCTCTCCTTCAGCAAGAAATCGGCATGTGTTGGCACGGGTCAAACGAAGGAATCAGTACATCAAAGTGTAACCAGCTGATGAGAACACGAGGAGAACCCGACTTCATTCTCCTGGTCGCCATTTTTGGGGCCGATGAAGGATAGATATGCCTCAGCGAGTTCTCACATTGAAATATCCGTCGCGGCAGTCAAGATCCACGATCTTTATGGCACATAAGTACTTTATTGGCTTCTTCATTGCAATCATCCAATAGAAAACCTCTCGAAATTACTATGCCGAATCTGTAAGTATCAACATCTAGATACGTTTTGCTTTACATTCATCCTGGGCAGCTCACTAATATTCCTTTTTTCGGTTGCCACGATAGAGCAAATGGATTTCTATGCTTTGGCCCGGCGACCTTCGTGTCTGTGGCTTTCATCCTTTCCCAATTCGCGCAGCAGGGATGTTCGTTCGTTGGTTTGCCTTCAGAGGGACAAGACACAAACATCTTCGACAAAAGCACTGCAGCCTACGCTGGCATATATTGTTGGCAAGGTGTTGGCGGACAGAAGTGGTTGTATGCTTACGCTTGGGAAGGGCTTGGTTATGCACGCCAAATGGCCTTAGCCAGCACTGTCATGGGTGCTGTGGTATGGTGCTTCTTTCTGTTCTCTTCTTGCATGAGATATCATCCAGCGATTTGGTTTCTATTATCGCTTATTCTCTTGGCTACGACTGTTACACAAGCTTTGCAATTTCAAATGTTTTCCAACGATGTATGCAGTGATGGCGGATGCACTCTTGGAACAAGCTCAAGGGTAGGCATTAGTGCTTGTGTTTTCTGGTTTATTTCAGCAATAATGACTTGTGGTGAGTTTTTTGTTCAGAATTGCATGCATGCACTTAATTCTGTCCTAGTAAGTGGATTGTGTCTAACATTGATTCTTTCTGCAACAGGTATTGGCAAGGAGGCAAAAGACAAGCAAAGCTCAGAGTCAGAGGACAACTAAAGTTTATCAACAACGACAGATGGGTTTTCTAGGCAGTTTGTGCGTTGTTTTCGTGATTCAGGTAGTTGAAATACTTATTGTAAAACAAAGGAAATATACATGTTACATGCAGCAAATCTGTTCTACTATTGTATCATATAATCTTGTTACATCTGAGGGGAACTATGCTAACAAGCTTCAATCAATTAAACTTCTACCCTTTTCATCTTTCATCTCTAGCTAACCAGTCTTAACCAGTATCAAAGTGCACATGCATGGTAGAGCAAAAGCATTGCAAAGCAAAGCACCATGATATTGTCTTCCTCAAGGCTAGCAAGTCAAAGTGAGTCTGCTGCTTCTCTCTAGAGTCGTGTGCCGTGCCGCGGCCAAACGTTTCTACGCATTCCTTTGCAGGAACCCGGACTCTGGCAATCCAACGAATGCCTGCCTACGCACGAAGTTCATTATTTTGAACAAGCAAAGCGACACAACATTATGAACCATGAGATTGATGTTTGCTAAATAGGAACACGCACAACCAACTTAATATTTGAAAGACACTATGGTACAATCATCTTTATTGACAGCGGCGGCGGTGGCCATCATCTCGTCAACTTCTCACCACCGAGTCGAATGCTTTGCTCCTCCATCAATATCAATTCAATCAGCAGCAGCTACCACCAAGAACAGTAGCCTTTATGCAAAGAAGAAAGCGAAAAGTAGTGGCGGCGGTGGATTTGGAGGGGGGTTTGGCTCACCTACACCAACCAAAAAGAAATCATCACGTGGAAAGTCTGGTCGATCAGATCTCATTTCGGCGCTCAACGATGATGATTCAAAGAAGAAGGAATCGAAAAGTTTCTCACGAACATATGTGAAGTCAGAGCAAGAAGATATGTTGAATGATCTTGCTGCTAAATCGTCCACTACTATCATCGGTAAGGCTGTTGCCAAGTCTCCACACTACAATACCCCTGAAATGGACCCTTTCTGGCAACTACTTCCGAGTTTAATTTCTACCAAGTTTCCTACTGCCAGTGATAAAGACTTGGAGCGTGTAGCTGGTATGGTGGAGTTCTCTATCGGTGCTGGAAAAGTTGAGGATAATGTGGTAGAAAATCCTTGGAGACCACATACTGAATTGCATGCCTACATGCCTGGTTTGGGAGAAGCTGAGCCATTTTTGGATCCGGATCAACTTGATCTTTGCAAGCAATTAAGTGAGAACTATGATGTCATCTCTAGCGAGTATGAAGCACTCCTAGAAGAAAGGTTCGACCGCAAGGGCAACGATAGATTCCAGAGTGTTACAAGTATGAACTACGAGGCCGGATGGAAGACAATGGTTTTGTTTTACAATGGCCACCGCATAAAAGACTTTCCTTACCACTTGTGCCCAGTAACAACAAAGATTATGGAATCAGTGCCCATTGCAGGTAGGATAGCAGGCTTCAACAGGCAACAACCTCAGAGTGGTATTCCCTTGCACTCTGATGGAAATAACATGTGGCTGACTTGCCAGATGGGCATCAAAGTGCCTCCTACAATCACCAATGAAGCGGGAGAAGATGTCCCAAGTGCTCATATTCGCGTTGGACCTGAAACGCGTCACTGGGAAGAAGGACACTGCCTCTTGTATGATACTACCTATGAGCATGAAACGTTTAATTCACATCCGACCGAGGAACGAGTTGTGCTACATGTTGACTTCTTCAACACACTCAAAATGACACCCCTGGAGATAAAGGTATTGCAATATATTTATGATATGAGGGAACAATTCATGAAGGCTGAGGGAGTAGCAAAGGTTGGGGCACAGGTTCTTTAATAATGCATTATAGAAGATAAGAAAGATAGGAATCCTTGCAAACACGATACAAACGAGTACTTCTATTTTACATTAGGCTTAGATTCTTTCTCATCGTCGTCTGCATCATTCGAATTATCTCTAGCAGCTTCCATGGCCAGCAAACGAACATTTTTCGCCTTGGTAGCCGGACCTGTCTTGTAATCTTGATTTTTGCTTGTAGAAACAATTTCTTTGGCAGCAAACAAAAGAGGCGCACATCTGAGGCACAAACGAACTTTGACCAATTCTCTCTTTTTCACATTTTGCTCAACATACGCAAAGTCAACTTCATAGTCGTAGAGACCTACGCCGTATGGAAGCTGTGAGAGACGTTTTTGTTCCTCTCGTTCTTCATCTTGCAGTGTTGAGGAACTTCTTGAATGCTTACGGTGTTTCTTCTTTTGTTTTTTACGTCGCTTTCGGCTGTGTCTATCTTCACTCTCTTCATCGCCACTTGTTGTTTTTCTATGTATGCATGACTTCAAATACCAATCTAGCGCTTCGCCTGCTCCAGAAGAAGTTGACAGCGGCAAGACCACTCCAAGTGGATCTTTCCCACCATTTTCAGGAACCCCAATACCAACACTTCGTCGTACTACTGCATCGTAAGCTTCCTTCTTTTCAGTTGTCAAGGAGGTGGACGAATTATTGTTGCATACACTCTGGCACTTTAAATTACCACAAGAACGAAATCCTCTGCCACTCTTTACTTCCTCTTCTGTTCTCCACCTCAAACCAACCTTGCCAATTTCCAACACACGACTTAGATCTGCAAGAACATATTCTTTGTAGAGATGAGAATGATAGTGTTGTACCATGCGGTCTTGCCATGTTGATCCATATTGTTTTGCTCCAGATGATGGAGGATCCTCTTCTTCGTCGGGAAGAACGAACTGAAAGTGTGAACGTAGCGCCTGCCAATCTGATTGGGCTGGTGGCAACTTTTTCATATGAATATCATCCTTGTGATGTTTGGTGCGTCGTTTATGTTTGCATTTGTCATGGTTGTGATGACGCCGCTTGTGATGTTTGCGGCCATCATCATTATCTGATGAGTACGATGACAGTGATGAATCATCCATTTGCTGCATCGGTCATGGATATGACTTCTTACCGATGCCCCTAACTCATCAAGCATGTTTATCATGGGCAACAACATCTCGCATTCAAAAGCGCGCTCTGATCGTCGGCTTGGGCGGAGACTCTGGACAGTTACATACGTTGGAATTAGTATATTTTCTATAACCTCCAACTCTATGTAGGTAGGAATTAGTACATAAACACCAAGACCTACTACACGATCAAGGTATGCACATTCAACGCTACATCTTTATGAAAAGTGGAGTTGCCCATCGAAGAAGAAACCCCAAGCATCCCTCGAAGTCAAAGCAACCAACAGCACGTTGCAGATATATTCAAACTTTATACCTTACAAAAATGCCTTCAATATTCAAGCGAAAAAAGAAGAAGCAGGCGAAGGCATCTGCTCATAATGTGCTCGCCACTGAAGCCTCGAACAATTGGGAAATGTCCAACGGCTCACTCGATGATAGAGATGAATCTCCCGGCGGCAAAGGATCCAAAAAGAATATCAAACGGGGCAAAGACTGTAACGTCCGAAGTCGTGATGGGGTGCCCATTATTACCTCTGATGGGGCGGATCATTTCGCACCGTCGTTTGTTAGTGGAAAGAATAATTATGCTGTGAGTGGATTTTATACCAAACAGAAGGATCATAATGGGGCGAATCGTCCGAGGGTTAGGCCTGCAGCATCGAAGTCAGCGTTTGGTGGTGCTCCGAGATATGATTGGATGGATATTGTAAGTTCAAAAAATGCGTGCACATGATAAGAGTTCTTTTTACTATGCTGTTGTTGTCTAACCAACATAACATTGTGATTCATTTCTTATATAGGAAACTACCGCTGCCATAAAAGTGCAAGCAGCATGGCGTCGTGTCCGAACTCAAATTCACCTCGACAGAGCAGGCATCTCCACTCCTGGAATGCGCAATCGTCAACGACAGCGCAATGCTCGACAAAAAGCTCGCATGAGGGCAAACGCGGAAGATGTCCCCTTCCCCTTCAATATGTGCGGAATGGGTCTGTTGTTTGGGGATGCCACGTTGGAAGATCAGACTGTGATAGATGATATGGAGAGACGGAAGTTAAGGAAGGAAAAAGAACAGTTTGAGATGGAGGAGGAGAGGAGACGAAAGTTCCGAATGAGGAAGAAATCATCTGGGAACATTGAAGAGGAGATTGAGGTTGTTGATTACTAAATCGTTTTTTAGGGTGGATTGTTGTCGTCGTGTGCATTCATTTGTTAGGCGCATTTGGTGTTGTCAATATTTGTTCAGAGGTGACGCGAAGGCTAATGTTTGTGTTCATTCATAATATTGTATAATGTATCATCTTAGGATATAATTATTCCTATCTCTATGTCTATCTAAACAAGGATTCTACAAACAAGGTGAGTACAATAGCTCATTCCCTCTATCTCTCTAAACAGCCTCGGAAGGTGGCAGCTCCAAAACAACAAGTGCACCGAGCACATCTTTGCCACAGTGTTGTCTCAAGACAGTAGATTCCTTCCTCAGGAGTTCATGAAAGCCAAACTCTTTGCAAAGCTGCGATATGTACCACCGCTTATGAGCAAATCTTGCACAGCTTTGCATAACGAAACCCGGATCAGCTACCTCTTCATTTGATTCATTCAAAGACTCATCAAGCAGTTCCACAGAGAAGGCAAGAGTGCCTCCCTTGCCTTCAAGACCTTTGCGCACCGTCTGAAAGATGGGCTGAAGATCTTCAACATAAGGAAAGAGATCGCATGCAAAGATGAAGTCATACCACGTTCTTCCCTCCTGGCCACTCTGGTTATTCTCGTGAAGAGCACATTCAGCATCTCCGACAATGATGCGATCGTAGCAGCTACTTTCACGTGCTTCTTCGGCCATTTCAGGTGACAGGTCTACGCCAGTCAAGTGTTTTACGCATTGGCGGAATTGAGCGCCGCTCTGTCCAGATCCACAACCAAGATCTACTGCACGCTCGGCCCATACTTTTTGGTCGCCCTCTTCATGCCCAAGTGCCTGACATACAGTTTCGCGAAGCAACTTTGGGATATTATAGGAGAATTTGATTGGGCAAATTTCCCCTCTAGGAATAGCACGTGATGATAGGCCGCGTCCACATCGTTCCACCTGACACAACTCATAAGGTTTGCTGTATGGCAAGCCGTTCGAGAACATCAGGAGTTCTCCCTTCTTGAATTCTTTCCAATTCTCATTTGTAGTAAGAGGTTTTGTAGCGATTATGGCAACTCTATCATTGGCCGTGTTTGTTTTTGAAAAGTCTACTGCATAGTCTACATCTTTCAAGACAGCTGTTGAAAACGGAGGCCATCTCACCAAATAGTGCAATCCATTCCATACTTTAGAACCATCACGAGATCCAGGCCACGAGAAGGCGAACATTGTAAATTGCCCACAGCCAAGTAAAAAGTTGAATATGGTTTTCTCTTCATGACCACGTACGATTTCACAACACAGCCGTTGTATTGCTTCATATAACACTGGTAATGTTGGCAACGTAGTAAACTCCGCTCTTAAAGCATTCAACATGGCACAAAATACTGCTTCTGAATCAGTGTCACCTACCGAGTGATAGACTGCCTTCATACACTTTCCCAACAATGGAATATCAGTGGTTGTTCCCCCACAGAAGTTATTACTATTGTTCTCTTCCTGAGGATTTCTCGGCACAGTAAACTTGGGCACTTCGCCATTGTGAGCGAACGTCCATTGAATACCCCACATCTCCCTCGTAAAAGGATGGACATTTTCCAACGATACCGCCCCCTGAGTAGCATACCGAATATGTGCCATCATATTCAACGTTTTGATGGGATAAGACGAGACCATATCTGCGATCGGCGATGCAGCACAGGGCAAGGGATCGTGGAAGGTTCGTACGCCTCGTCCTTCGTAGATTGCTAGTCCCCAGCCATGGGCGTGGACGTCGGTTTCGCCTCCCCGACATTTGAATCCCTTGAAGGAGAAGTTGAAGTCTGTGGGACTTGCGCAGTTCATTCCTAAAAGTTGACACATGTTGCCGATGATATAAGTTTGTCTTTGAGCAATGCAGTAGTTCTTGTGCTTACCGGGAGACTTGTCGGCGAAGATGATTGTTGACAATTTACAACTATGTCTGTATTATGTGTGTCGATGACGTTTGATGCTCGGGTGCTGCTTTTGCCTACTTATCGGAGTAATTGTTACAATACAACTACTTATTCGAGCTGCTATCAGTAATATGTCTGACGTAAAAGATTCTTCTTCAATGTTATTGTTTCCACAGTGATGTCGTTCCTGCCATTGCCGACAGAGGTGCGTTTGTTGAGAGTTCTTTTTGATGTCGCCAAAGCAAAACGAGGAACTTGAGGAAGTTTCGAGGAACACATTCCACGAGTCAATGCCGTTGTGACAATTTGAATGACATGAGTACCGCCGGTGTTTAGCCCCCCAACCAAATCCTTATCGTCCTCCTTTCATTTTCGGCAAAACACACACCTCACAAAGCTTATCATCGATTCGATGCATGTCAACGGCCCTTGCATCTGTACTATCATCATCTTTGATGACAACTAGTTCAGAGACCTAAGCGTAGAATACCATTGCCAATTTACCGGTCTGATATAATTTCGTGTCTAGTACGCAGCTTCACGTAACTGCCTGACGAAAACTTTGCACATACTTGTGTTCGATAATTTCAGATCTCAGTTGGAAGCAGTTTCGAATTGGTGACACTCTATCCAAACTACATAACTGCCATCAGCATCATACACGACAACGAATGATTAACATGGCGTCTCCATCTTCCTCCATCACATCAATTTCTAAGGGGCTACCTATCCTCTCCCAGTCTACAGTCAATCCACACGCACCACTTGGCAAATGGCTCCTCACCACCTCCTCCCTCGTCTTCGGCATGGTACACATCGGCGGAGTCACGCGTTTAACCAAGTCCGGCCTATCCATGACCGACTGGAAACCACTTGGGTCACGACCACCCATCACTCTAGACGAATGGACAGTTGAATTTGAACGATACAAACAATATCCAGAGTGGGAACAGCGGCAAAACATGACGTTGGATGAGTTCAAATACATTTTTTATTGGGAGTGGGGTCATCGTATGATGGGTCGTGTGGTGGGATTGGTGTATGGGGCGGGTGGGCGTACTTTACTTGGATGCATCGACCTAAAATATCAGCTGATTCTATTCCAAAGGCAATCACATCGGCTATCCCCCGGGGTATCAATCACGTCTTGCTGTACTCTTTGCCATGGGCGGGACACAGGGTTTGGTAGGATGGTGGATGGTCAAGAGTGGTCTCGGAGAAGATCGTTTCGGTGATCGGAATGAAATACGTGTCAGTCCCTACCGGTTGGCATCACATTTGGGAATGGCAGTTGGGACATATTCATTGCTCGTTTGGACAGGATTGGGTGCACTCTCTTTTCCAGTCGATCGATATGCCATGGCTGCAAAAGAGAAGTCTGCAGAGACTCTCTCCATGTTGCAACAATATACCAAAAATCTATCTCCCAATGCACTTCGACATGCTCAGAAAGTACGTGGGGGTGTTTTGACTACAGTAGGTCTTACCGGTTTGACGATTTTATCAGGAGCATTCGTGGCTGGTAATGATGCAGGAAATGCATACAACACGTATCCATTAATGAATGATCAATGGATCCCGTTAGAAGATATGGTGGATCCTGACAAGGTACCCAAGTGGCGTAATGTATTTGAGACAACAGCCACTGTGCAATGGAATCATAGAGTGTTGGGGACAGCTACCGCATTGAGTGCTGTGGGTGTGGCTGGGTTTGGACTGCTCCATCCCTTGGGAAGAGCTTCATTAGCTACCATGGGACGGTCTAGTACTACACCTCAAGTACGAAGAGGTCTTGTATCACTGGGTACGGCTGCCACAGCTCAAATGTCACTTGGGATTGCAACTTTATTGAATTATGTGCCGATAAATCTTGCAGCAACGCATCAACTTGGAAGTTTGGTGGTGTTAACATGTGGTTTGTACACTGCGCATTCGCTGAGGTATGCTTCCCGAAGTGTCATGTCGAAGGTTGCAATTGGAAATGTATCTAAAGTTATGAGTGGAGGGGGCGGTGGCAGTGGCGGAACTATTGCCAAGGGTGTTGCTGTTGTTTCCAAAGTGCCAACAATGAAGCTCTAAATATTGATATGATATGATTTAGGTCTAACGTATCATTTCTAATGTTATTACGCACGCTCTATTCTAATGACTATCTGCCTAGCTCTATGATGTCTTGTTCAGTCTTCAAGTCAAGTATATACTTAGTCAAGGACATCGATGGCAGTCTTCATCCAAGTGACGTACTCAACTTGCTCTCTATAATCGGCATACATTGAAATAAACGCAGCAACATCCTCATCAATACCACATTCTTTCACGACGTATTCCTGAAAGGACTCCTGGAGATCTTCAGCAAGCTCCGTGAACTCTGGTCCCTGATAGAGGGCCGCATTCAAATTCTCTCCTCCAGCCAATGCCATGAGGACACCTTCGGACTCTCCATCTCTAACAGCGGCACTTTCAACGCTGATATCTCCATCTCCTCCACAACGGCATTGGAGAACTACCGTTTTTCCTCCTTTGCTGATAGTAAACACCGAAGCGAACTGCTTGCGATGGCTCTTCCTCACTTTCTTCTTGCTCCTGTCCTTCTAAAAACGCATCTTCATCAAAGGGGACATCTTCCTCTGTGTCCTGACAATGAACTACAACACCAATCTTTGCACCATTGGATCCAGGACTCTTTTTGAATAATCTCACGGTTGCACCACTTCCAGTCTCACCACCAGACCCAATCCCTGAAATGCCCTCTAGAATAGTCCACTTATCTACAATATCAGCATGAAGCTCGGCAAGATCGGGAGGCATTTGACCACCAAATTCTGCTGCGGCTTCATCTTCTTCGTTGATTTCACGTTGCAAGATGGAACCCAAGTTGTTGGCCGCAGTGGCAAATGATCGGGGGTTGATGATAGTTGCTGTTTGGATTGATGTGAGAGCATTATGGTGAGCTGTTGGCGCTGCCAATGAAGTTGCACGTAGCAGACTTTGCTTGGGAGCAATTGCCGAAGCGACACGCCTTAGAGCTAGAGTTGATCGCATCATCTTTAGAATATTTACTCCTATTGTTTGTGGAGATCGATGGACGTCTAGGATCTTGTGCTGGTTGCTGGTTCTTTGCTTTTGTGGTGAGAGCAGTAAGGTGATCTCTTCTTTTGTACTGATTCCTCCGTATGATCTCTGTAGAGAATCTTTAGCTGTCCCCTCGCCTCAGGATACAAGCAATAGTAGCTTATTCTCAGCTGATGATTTAAACCCTGAGACATTCTATCGGAGGATAGGAGAGAATGACGAGACTGAGCTTGATAGAGACGCGTGGAATTATGCTCAGATGATGAATCCTGGCTCTCAGTATGGTAGCAAACCACTCTACAGGGGGTAGAGGAATGCTCTGTAACAAAGAGGTCTCCTTTTGTCAGAATGATCTCAAGGTAGCATAAAATATGTGACACAGTCATTGTCTCAAAACAGTCTTCCATGCAAGTTGCTCATTTTCTATCTATCTAAATAAACTGAACAGGAATTGCAAATTTGGTATTATAATTATGGTATTTGAGGCGGAAGCGTGATTATCCAAGATCCTTGCAAGCCACTTTTCTTTCCATTCGTTTGAAAAGTAATTGCTCAAGCAATCCTTTTCAGGCCTCCTGCGTGGAAGACCAAGGCGTTCTCTCATCTGCGAACCATTTTTGTATTTGCTGGGTTTGTCATGTTCATCCACTGGGTGGAGTGGAACAATGTAGGCCAAAAGAGATTTCATATCATCGTTTGTAAGACATGCTCTAACTTCTCAGCCTTTTTGAGTTCCGTGTATTGCGTCAGGGCTACCTCAGCCTTCTTTAGGATGCGTTCCGCCTCAGCCCTAGCTTTCTTCTCTTTATTAGTCTCACGACGTTGTTGCACGCTCATTTATACGATCACGGTTCACTGCACGATACTCTCGTTCTGCTCAAGACGTTGTTGTTTACGCTCTGCATTCTTCTTTCACAGACTCACGACGTTGTTGTTCACTCTGAGCGATATTTTGACGCAAGACGAACTTCGCGACAGCTTCGGACAGCTGTGCTGCTCATTTACCTTGCACGGTTGCGTTGATATATGACGACTATACGCAAGATAGATCTTCACGGTTGTCTTGATAGTATTGACGACTCGCAGCTGATCTCACGGTTGCGTTGACGATACTTTCGTTGCCACTCTTGATCCCACTTTTCACGCTGTGACGGGTCGTCAAGAGGTGAAAGATTGTCTCGACTAGTTGGCTTGCCACAGCATGTCAGCAATGCATTGAATCTATCTTGTTTCAAGAAGGTGCGAAGGAAAATCACCGCTTGTTGTGTGATCCCATCGCCAATCCTGTTCGCTGTCATTTGCGTACCAGCTCTGCCGAAATGAGGATTACACAGTCCAACACCAACTGCAGCATCTCTAGCACCATAGAATGTTCCACGCACGTCGTTTTCAGATCCATCTAATCCAAACCAGTTCATCAAGAAGGAGCGATGAATGTTCACTTCGTTAAAGAAATCCTTGTCACTAAGAATCCCAGCATCATTATTCAATGCCATTGACGCAATTGTTCGTTTCACGGCCTTCACTCGCTGATGAGTTGTGTTGTTATGGCCCAGAGCGATGTGACTGGAGTGCATGATCTTGAAGTGTGGACCAGTTGGAGTTTCAATAATAGTTTCGGCAACTTCGCCGTCAATATCCAATTGCTCATGGATGACAGAGCCTTTGGGGAATATAGTGTTGAATGCTTCATCTTTCTGTAGTGATTTGTACGCACATTGCTCGAGCGTTATGATCACGTCATCTCTGCCTTGGTAGTCCTTGCTCAACTGCTGCAGTACTCTGATGTATGCCTCTTTCAGAACACTGTCTTCTGGACTGCGGTAATCTTCATCCGTGATTCCCTTCACAATCTTATTGACTGCATCAGCAGTATCCTGTGGAATGCATCCATCGTTGAGGAATCCAGCCATGACTTCTTCAGTAAACAAGGCTACCAATGCGTCCAATACTTCAAACATTTCAATCGTTCGAGGATTATCTATGCTCTCTACGGCATCGATGAAAGGCATTATTGTTACGCCGTCGCCGTCACCTCCAATCGTCCGACGGTACATATGATTTTGGAGGAAAATATCAGGGTTGGTTTCTCTTGTACTTTCACGTATAAATTCTTGTTGATCTGGCAATAGTGGTTCCCGACCTGGAGGTAAAGAAGGATTCATCATCATCTTACAATGATGTAGAAACGACTTGAAATGACCCCACGTGAAGAGAGGGATGAAGGTCTTCCCACGTTGTGTAACAGCCGAGCACCGTGGATCGACTCTAGGAACCATGACGATGTTCACTATTTCTTCCGATGGTTGCTCAGTCAAATCCTCTAATGCACGATGGGTGTATGCCGTGGAAGTAGCAGCAGCAAGACACTCAATGATTTGACGACTGATTCGTTCTTTTCGGTCCTGCTGCTTTTCAGCATAATATACAAGACGCGGAAATTCCATATCGACTATCTGTTGAAAGAGGTCACTGAAATCAGGACTCTCCATTATACCCATACATTGTTCCGTGGTGAAGAGGATGGACATGGCTTCTCGCACTTTACTCTTCCATCCTTTCACGCCTTCTGGCAAAGCCAAACGCCATCCACCACGTCCCATAAACGACACACCTGTTTGCCCAACTGTATTTTAGGACCCCAATAGTACACGCCAGTGGACTCTTCATTCTCTCCGACGAGTGAACTTTGTGGTATTCCATTCTTGGTGACAACGATGCGTTGGAATCGTACACCTCCTTCTAATACAAGTTCATAGAGCACGAGGTGTTCCTCCACTTCTTCGTTCAGTTGCATCATGTAGAATATTTTGCGCTCTGTCTTGTCAGTGTCAAAATGAGCAGGTAGATAGCTGTTGGCATTGCTGGCGGTACTTCTAGTGATAGAATTTGACTCATTCCCGTTTGGTTGGGATTGGGGCGCGGAATGTGGTTGATAGTTTGATGATATCGTAGCGCCACTTTGGTTGCCTCTTCCACCGACCTCATTGCCGATTCCATCATGGGTGTAGAAGTTTCCTTGGTTGCCAATACCAGAGTTGTCGACGGTGGCATTTTTGTCGTCCTCTTTTCTTTGGCCGCTGGTGTTGTTCTGATGCCGAAAACTCAGTCACCGGCAGGGGCACCGTCGCTGGCAGTGGCTCTACAGCACGGAGGGCATTTGCCGTGGAAGATATCGCCTGCTGCTGATGTGTATGCGTAGATAATGTGCTGCGATGATGACTGGAAGAGCGCCCCCCGTCCTCGATGGTCGATGCCAACGATAATGGAGCGGACGATGTCGGCAGAGGCAGGCGCAATTGACGTGACGTCGCTGGAGATTTCGACGGCAGGCGGCAGCGGCGGCACAATGTGGTAGAACGGCCTCCGTCGCATCTACTTGACTGGTTACATTTCCTTTTTGTTGACATGGTAGAGTTGGTTTCCAATGAATTGCCATCGATTGAAGCATTGCTGTCGTCAAAGAGCAATCAGAAGAGCAAGAGCATGATGCACTCTCAAAATAAAGTGATGAGGGGGCAATCGGGATGCCCCCTTCTCCAAAACGCTTGATTTTTTGCCTTCCCTGACCTCTTTAGGGGGCAACGCAACTGCCCCCGGATCAAAGCATCAAGCATGGTTTAGCGCGATAAGCCGAGGTTGTGCAATCCTATCATCGTCGCAAGAGCCGCCAACAGAACACCATAAAACCCATCATCAACAAAAACTGAACTCCCCTTACAAGTAGGTAGTTTGTCTACCACCTGCTTCCTCACACCACCGCTGCAGAGTTACATCTCTATCATCCAAACATGAACTGTGCAATTATTGTAGTGCTGTCATCGAAATTATTTGTTGCGTGTTTGTTATTGTCATGTGTCCTTATCATTTGTTGACTTGAATGATCCCTTGTCCCTCCCCGCTCTACTAAAAGTTCTGTTATATTATTTACATATCATAATGCCAGTGCACCGCCGGTGAAACCTTGGCAATTGGACTTGCATCACGGTAGCCACGGTCCCATCGTATCTGTTATGTATTGCATGCCATCCTAAGGGGGAGCATTTCTTGTCTCGTGCGATGATTACGACATGCATTACAAGATAATGGATGCATCAACCACTTGATTCTGTGTATGTTGTATTTTCATATTCATTATTTCTCCGAAACGGCATCGTAGAAATTGAAAAAAATGTGCCAATGGGCTGCCACTGAGATTGATAAGGTGAATAAGTACCTACCTCTCTCTCTCTAGAGAGATGCTGTGATGAGTTCTGCTAGTTCGTGGCCGCGTGGCCGGTTGTAAGTATTGGCAGCCTGAGGAAGGGGAGGAGGAGGGAGGAGGGAAGAGAAAAAGTGGCAGTTGCCATCATCAAGATTTCACGTTTTTTTACATCATCCTACGTAGCAATTGACGTAGGAATCAGTACTTTGATACCATCTCACCGCCCACCCCTCATTGTGCAAAAAAAATGGACCTTATCATTAGACCATGACGGAAATAGTTAGTGACCTCGCTACGGAGCTGGCAGACTCCTATGAAGCCCAGGCATCAGCGTCTTCTTCGTCAAGTCAAGACGAAGCTCTTCCATCAGCGTCTCAGATTTATCGCACTGGGAGAGTTCTCTATCACTGTCATCGTGACAAATCATCGTCTGCGTCATCTTCCACCATAGACGGTCTAATTGATGGGTTTGATCAAATACTATCGACCATTCCACCCTCCCATCTGACTACAGTTCTCCTCCACGATATAAATTATGCATTTGCCGAATTAGTATTCTCCTATGCATCATCATCATCACATTCACCTACTCCGATAATAGCTTCCATTGGGTCGATGTTGCCATTACGTGCTCATACTAACAAACTATCATCACAGTATACATGGGAGGATGTATTACATGGCACTGAATCGATTTGCGGTATTTACTTATCAAGCATTGCGTGTGGTGCGCTTGTTTCGGAAGTGGAGGGACAAGATGGAACGAAGCTGCTTCAATTAGTGTTTTTGGCACTCTCTTGGGTGTACGATTGCCTTTCCAGTGATGACAATGGTGCTGACAAGATGGTAATGACGATATGAAAGACTTTATACTGCACATTTTATCAATGGTCCTTAGAAATGGTCTCATTGATAGCTCAACGAAGAGCAGTAATCATGAAGGAGATGATGATGATGAACAACTGACAAATATCATGAACGCAATTCAAAACATCCAAGAAGCTCTAGGTGAATACAATTGTGCTTTGGGAGACATGTTGGACAAAGAGCAGAATGAACAAGATTCCCTTGTTAATACGCTGCGTTCTACATTTATATCAAAGGATGCATCACAGCAGCAACCTCCTCAACTTCAATACTTGTTGGCAATGTTGCGATCTTCACCTCGGTCAAGTGATGATGCAAAACCAGCAGCAGTTCCTTCGTCTGCAGCTATAACGGAAATAGAATCAAATCCACAACCATTGCAGAAACAACAAAACATGGTGGATATCCAGATTGAGCATATCCATAATATACTACCGTCGTTAGGAGAGGGCTACATCGAAGAAGCTCTAAAGTGTTACAATCATGACCTGGGACGGACATTGGAGGCATTGCTTCAATTCTCAGAAGAGAGTGGCAGTGGTGGTACTACCTACAATAACATTCACCCACGATTGCGTACACTTCCAAAAAATCTTCCACGGCAACTCAAGAAGAGTGTAGATCACTACACTGCTAATGTAGATTTGCATCGGGGTGCAACTGCAAAGGAGGATGGGAAGGAACATGTCGAGAGACAGAAAGAGCTCATAAGAAGCGAAGTCCAAAGGGCAGAGGAGGAGGCACTTTTGGTAGAGAATGTATCAAGAGCACTGGGTGGTTTAAAAGTGAGTGGTGTTGACCAAGATAGTGATGAAGACGATGACGATTACTTCCAAAGCAACCGTAACGAATATGATGATGACTACGATGATCAATATGATGGTATTGGCAATGATGGAGGCATCGGCATGGATGAAGGATTATACGATGTTGACACACAAAATATTCAACAAAAGTATGATAGAGGTGGAGCTAAGAACGAGCAAGAGATGTGGCGAAAGTACAATCGGTTGGTTAGAGACGTGGAATCAGAAAGTTCTTTCTGGGAAGAGAATCGCAACCTTAACCGGTCTGGCGGCCAGAAGAAGGGCGCGGCTAGTGCTGAAAGTGCAGATGATGGAGGAGAAAAGAAGTATCATGGACCAGATAAAGGCAAGAAAGGCAGATTGATTGGTCCTGACGGTAAATACTTGCCAATAAAACGTGGTGGGAAGAAGGCAGGAAGAGGTGGGGGAACTCCTGCTGGAAGAGGAGGAGGTAATCCTGGGAGAGGAGGCAATCCAGGAAGAGGAGAGAAACCAGGTCGAGGTGGAGGCAAACCTCAAGGCGATGCCAAGCAAGGCGACGGTGGCGATGATATGTCAAAGATTCAAAAGCGACGAAAGAATGACAACAAGGCCAAGATTGGCAATCATCATAGAAAGGATCGGGCAACAAAGAAAGCTTCTGGTGGAATGATGTAATGACGTTTGGTATGTGGTATATGACTGAAACTGCGAAATATGTACTCATTAGATAAACTCAAAGCTACCGTTTTCCAAGCCTATGCAACATTGAAGGGTGCACAAATGGTCTTATGTCAAGCGATGCTCGCTCTGCAGACGCTTTATCAAGGCAATGCAACAAAAGAAACCCCCATCTTACGCCAAGCAAACTACAAGGCAAGTAGTAAGTATGTATCTGTAGAACTTCAAAGCTAACAGTTATCATTCTGCAAGTCATCAAACAATTTTCACAACAGTATGGAGGCGAGTCTCGACGTGGCAGAACTATCCTCAATTCAACCAGCTATCCCACCAGTTCGATACGGTATTTGTCCATGAATTCCACCAATCGTCATCTTCATCGACGATGAAGTCATCGTAGTAATCTAAGTCATCAGTAGCAGCAACACTACTGTCTGGGGTTGGAGAAGGTGTAATGCTAGAGCCACTAATGCTAGAGCCACTGATGCACTGAAACCGGCTCCTTGCATCTTCATCTTGTGAGTGATCACAGACTATGCCCTTGATGAAATCATGGACAGCCGACACTCTCACGTATACACCGGGATAATTACTGTCTGCACACCCGTAACCCCAAGAGACAATTCCTACTTGCTCATCTTCAGATGCATTGTCACCCTTCAAAAACAAAGGGCCTCCTGAATCGCCCTGACAAGAGTCCTCATTAGGATCTGCAGCACAGAGCATAGTGTCCGTAATTGTATTGAAACCCATATGAGCTTCTACACGATGCTTGCGATACGACTTTGACTTCAACTTCCTTGAGCTCATCAGAGGTGTTGCCTGTTTGCGTAATTCCCCATCCCACCACAGTAACAGATGCGTTAGGAGAGGGTTTTGAGTTTGAAGAGTTGAGCTTTACCGTGGCTACGTTTGCAATGGTTGGACGAGCAAGTTTAACTACCATAACATCAAAATTGTTTGTGTTTTCACTATAATTCGGGTGTATGTATTCTCTCACGGCATCAACTCGGTCTCGGTCCTGATCATACCATTCGCTGTGGTCATGTTGCTTTATTACAGCATCATAGTTTGGTGTTCCTTCGTCGTAGGCACAATGAGCTGCGCTTAACACCATATCTTTTGCTATAAGTGAGCCTCCACAGAAGTGACCGCTCGTCTGAAGAGAGACTGCGAAGGAGAATCTGTCCTCTTCTGCTACGTCACCGTTGATGATACGAGTGCTTGCTTCGGCGCCGCCTCCATCATCAGATCGATTCTCCTGCAGATCTCTTGATGTTTTCTTCCACAGACGAGCCTCGGCAGAGAGGGCAAATAAGTGTGCGATGAGTATGACGGATGATGTCTTCATGGTTTGATTGTAGTAGGATAATGCAAAAGCTCAATGCTCGTGTGGGTGGAGGCTTTTCGGCGGAAATAATGAGAGGTTGTTATCAAACAATTGTCGACCGGAGTGTGAGCATCGGCATCAATGTCGTTCGTCTCGATCTCGCAGGCTTTATACTAGTTCCTACCTGGATGGTTATATGCTTATTACAGTCACGCACCCTTGTGGCTTGGATGACATGGGATTGATGTACTTTCAAGCAACCAAGACCGCAGGCTCCACAAGCAAACTCCGCATAAAGTCAGCTTGTTGATGGTTCGTGGGAGTTGGTCGGCAACTCGTTTTCTTGTCATCGGATGTTTTGGAATCCATTACTACGAGTTCCAACGTATGTGTGTATCCGGGTTTTAATTAGAGGGGAAAGGACTTCCCCGATAAATATGACCTACATTCTCTGAATAATTCCCCGCTTTAGGGGGGAGCCTCGGGGAACCCCCTCTGCAACAATCGTATCAAGTTCTCTTTTGATCGTATCAATTTGTCGTGCATTTATTGTTCCAGAATGGCTATTGTACCATCCTGAGCTCACTTTTTGAAGCCAAGCCTTAGCATCATGCCATTGTGCAGTGATGTTACCTGCTCCCTTGATGAGCATATAAACGCGCCTTTCTCTACTCCAAAGGCGGTTAGTGGTGACTGTCATCCTGGAAACATTTTCCATCTGAGGAGTCGTAAACAACAGGAAAAGAATGCTTCTGGTATGTCCAAAATTGTCGATGGAGATCATGCTAATGGCAGCAAGCAAAGGTTCCAACAGTTAGATAGCATCCGTGGCGAACTTTTCTCGGCAACAAAGATCGGCGCGTGCATCTGCTGAATCTGATATCCTGAGGCAGATTTATTAAGCTGTATGAAAGTGATGAGTTTGAGATTACGTAGTCAGCTTAAAACTCAGCTGAAAACTATGCAATTTGTAAGATAGTATGTTAGAGTGAATTTTATTATTACAATGTGTGACTTTCTAATTTCGGTATTGAGCATGAATGTGTTGCTGGCGGCCATCCAAATTGGGCCTCATCAGGTCACCTACGAGGCTGTAACATGGCCGATACACATACAAAGAGCATGAGATCTTAACATTAGCTACTATAGCTTCATATGTCTATCATTGGCTGCAAATCACACATAAGACATTAACAAGTAGGCAGTAGTATCTCTAGGCAAGCTCTCCTTTTGATAGCTGCACGCTGCCAGTTGTCTCGACCTTTTTCCTCTCTTCCATCTCTATTTCATCGATGTTATTCTCATCAACTTTTATTTCAGTCTCATCAACAGTTTCAAGTGCTTCGTACAAGTTCGGGAATACAAGGCTTGATACAACAAGAAATCCAGCAAATACTACAGTCAGGATGCCAAGTACCTGATAAGTAGTAGCATATCCACCGTAGCTACCGAATACTTTAATCTCGTTGCCCTCTTCATCGATTGTAGTAGCGTCTGCTCCCAAGAAGAACAATATCAAGAGCACTTGTGGGATAAAGTGGTCTGATTAGGAAGGCCCAAGCAACCGGAATATGTCCCACGCTCGAGACTAAATCTTCTCTGAGCTTCATTACGTTGCTCATCGTTAGATCAAACAACATATCACTCCAGGTTAGGGTTTGGTCTTCTTGCTTCTTTTTGCTCATCAGATACCCAACGTACGACATACCCATGACATATGAGATGACAAGGCCAAAAAATCCAGCGGCTGCATTACCAACTCCAAACCACATTGCACACGCCAGCAGAACAGAACCAAACGTGGTGGTAATGTAAACAAACACAATTTTCGGCCCGAGACATTCGATTTGGGTTTCAATTTTGTACACCCATCCGGCAGCCACGCATTTTACAAATCCCACGAGTATAATGACAAAATTGATATAATAGTCCACACTGTCAAGAAATACCAAACCAGCGTCGGTAGCATAAAGTGTAGAGAGGAGGAAAGAACATGCAGTAAGGACTAAGCTAGCCCTCTTTCTATCCACATTGTGAAACAACTTTGTATCATGCAATACAGTGAGGAAGGCCTCCATGAAACTAATGGCACTGTCTATCCCAAGCATGAAAAGCATGATGAAGAACAATCGAATCCAATGTTGCCCACCTGGAAGCGTGCCCAACGCAACTGGCCAGCTTCCAAACACTAAACCAAAAGATGAATACTACGTATTGCAAGCATAGGCGTGGGATGAGAAATAATACCAGAGAGTACACACGATGGAATGTATCAAGTGGATTAGAGCAGTTCTGTTCTTACCTCAAGATCAGCGACACTGTCGAGTCCTTCCAAGTAGGCTAAGTGACCAAGAGTTGCAAATACTGCAAACCCAGAAATGAAGGAGAACATACTATTTGAGAGCGCCACCACGCAAGAGTTTAAGAATGCCGGCTCATTGCGCTTACAGTGACTTCCATATGCGGTCATGATGCCGACGGTGCCTAAACTAAAGAGGATCTGTGAAACAGCTCTTGACCAAATTTCAGGATGATCACTGAAGAATTCCCCAGTTTGATTTCACCGATGTACTCATTGATTCCATTTCCGCTGCCTTCTAGTGTCAATGATCTCCCAAGGAACACGAATAAGATTACCAAGGAGAAGCCCATTGTTAAATAAGAAACTTTGCCAGATGCTTCAAGTCCATATGCAAGACTGAAGTATAATTACAACCCAAGTCAACACAATGAATAAAATAACATTCATTCCAACTAAGCGATCAGGCTGATCATCTCCAACTATATCCATTCCGATTATTAGTCTGATAAAAGTATTCTTTCGCTTGCTTTGTACCAGAGACCTCATCTTGATCCCAGAAATTATCTGCTCGGAATGATGCAAAAAAGGCATTGAATGTCCAGGCTAAGAGCATGGAGTAATATGTCACTAACATATATCCACATGCAATAGAAGCCAGACCTACGCCCCGAGCTCTCTCGTGAATCTTTCCAAAGCAGCCGACGTCTCCAAGCTGAAAGTGCTGCCCTAAAGAGATTTCCAGAACCAATAGTGGAATGCCTACCAAGAATAAAGCAAACAGATATGGTATAAAGAATGCTCCGCCACCATACTCAAAGACGAGTGAAGGAAATCTCCATACGTTTCCGAAGCCGACGGCTGATCCGACCGCGGAGAAATAGAATGCCAACCGGGTTGAGTAACGTTCACGACCTTCGCCTTTATTAGGTTCTGCAGCCGTCTCGTTCGACTTGATAAGAGGAGTTGGACTCACTGGCGGCGAGTCCATAGGTACCTTGCTAGCGCTGTTTAGCTGACCCCTCCAATGGATTGCCTAACGTCGGATGTCATGAGAATTGAACTGCTACAATGAGGTTTCTATCTGGTCATAATAACCAGCGATGTGTCCTTTCCACTTCGTTCCAGCACCGTTGTGGGTTGCGCGCGAATGCTGCGACATGGCCACAACAGCTTTTGTGGGTAAAGTCTTTGAAAAGTAACGGTCAAAATATAACGGCAAAGCCTAGACGCGAACTACATCATCGACTGAGATGAGAACCGGTCCTGTTTTCTCTGAGTCTTACCAACTGGATCGTGTTGGAGTGGCACTTAAGTAGCATTCTACTGCATCTCTCTACTCACCTCACACTGCATAAAATCATCGAGCTAAAGCTCTCAAATAATAGCCTAAAACATAGCTCAACTTGACTCAGCTCAGCTGCAAGAAGAGTACCCATCAATCGTGAGATTTCACTTATCGCCACAAACATGAACAAGAAGCTTTATCACTTCACGACCCTTGATAGTTACAATAAAATTGAGAGTGATGGTTTTATTCGTGCTAGCAGAAGCGGTAAATATGGACCTGGTGTGTATCTTACAGATCTAGATCCAAATGAGCACAACATTGAGGAGATCTCCAAAATATTGTACACTGTTGGTGCCAAGAAAAACTTACAGGCCGGCAAACTTGATCATCACTTTTGTTTGGAAATAAGCGAACTCCATGTAAAAGAAGAGCGACAAAACGTGTATCGATACGTCGAGGACTATGATTTGTGCTTATCGCGATATCGAGTGATTTCTCGCGGATTGATTCAGGAGTACGGAAGTGGATTGATAATTGCGGCATCCACTGTTACAGCCGGTACAGTCTTGTACAATCTTGGTGCAGCCTTGTACAGTCATGGAACTGACGGGAGGATGGCAAGAACGCAGGAACTGAAAACATCTCTCCAAACGTTCTTGTGCAGTACTGCTGCCTCTTCAAAGTTTATCCCTGTCGTTAGCGAGGATGGTGGATCTGTGCAGGTATGCTGTTCTGAGTGCAGCTCCTCGCCTGTGTCGGATGTTTACGAAGGAGGGTATCTATTTTCCTCAACAATTGACGAGAAGCAACTGCAAGAGCGACTTTGGAAACATGAAATGACGCATAATTTGAAGGATGCATTAGCCGTCTTGACAGTCGGCTGTATTTTTTCTGCTCCTGTCTTCTTGGCTTGGCTATGGCTACGGCCACGAACATAGTATAGGGTCTATCAGCACACACGAATGCTTCATGCTGCAACTTTTATTCTGCCAGATTAAACGGGTACTCCCAATCCACATCGACATGAGACGGCAAAGGACCTCCTAGAGCTAGTCCATTCACCTTGATCTCATTCGATAGCAGTACCATGGCACTTTCTTGATACTTGTAATCTTCTAACCATGAGTTTAATCTCTTCACATCGTCTCTGCTACCACCAGAAAGATTGCCAAGTGTCACGTGTGCTACCCATAAAGGAGAGCTGTTTTTGTTTTGATTGCGCTTATCATGTTGTGATTTTGTTAGCTCTGCCAGAAGAGGAAACAGATACTTTGATTCGTCGCCAGTATCACTATCATTATCTTCATTAGGATGTGTTGGCTTCTCACTCATTGCCAAATTGCAAAGCTCTTCATACAATCCATACAACTTGGAAGAAGGTTCAAACATGGCCACAATCAAGTAGTGTTTGTTGGGTGGGAACAACTTTAACCCCTTGAACTTTAACGTATATTCTCCTACAGATGAAGTAGCATCATTGTACTCTAGCAAACGCTCTTGAACCATTGAATTCCACAGACTAACTTCATCGTATGGCATTTCATCGAGCACCTTTCCACAAAAGAAGTATGTCATGTGCAACGAAGGCAGAGTTCGTGGCTTGATTGTTAGCTGTCGCTTAGATTGTTTCTTTGATACTGTTTTCAGATCTTGTCGTTCAACGCTGGAATCCCATTGTTGTTTCGTCGTGCAAATTAACTCATGAAGCGAGTGGAATGCAGATTGATCCAAGGATAGTTTGAGGTAGGAGTTTCGTACTCTGGCATTGTTGGTTGCCTTGTCTTCTCGTTTGCGTAGGCGTTTCCCCATCTTTGTGCTTTGTCCTTGAAAGACATTGCTGTTTTGTTGTTGGCTACTGGTGATGGTAGCAGAGCTGCTGCTGATGTTGTCGCCATCACTCATCATTGTGATGCTTCTGGATGTTGATCTAACATCATAGGTTCGGGTATTGTGATATTGTCTCAGCGAACAAAACGGCCGCGCTGACTTTGCAATTAAGAGAAGAAGCGTAGTAGCAGTTAACATGGTGGGAAACATTTGATTTGCACGTCCTCTTGGCAACAGTGATGATGACATCATAGCGTGGCGTGATCTGAGGCCGACTCGGAAAGAAAATGATGGCATCATAGGGCATCACACATTCGTTTCGTTGACGGGCTTAATTGTTTAGTTTCAATATGCGTAGCTCCTTTGTATAATTGCCGAAATCGACGTCGGAGCGAGTTGAGATGAGTTGAAATAGTTGGGGTCATTGATCTGAACGGTAGCCATCCGCTCCATATCCATCATCTACATACCATACCTACTACCCATCACCATGCAGCTCTTGAAACTCCTCTTGGTCCTTCAATCATCAATAACATTATTCCATCTAGTACGAGGAGCATGTGAAACAGAAGATGACTTAAATTTCGAAGACTGCAACCTAATCGATTTATCCGACGTTGTACTCACCGGCATTTGCAACCGCATCGGCTTAGATATGGTAGAACATGTCCTTCCAACATTGATAGACGATGATGACAGCTCAGGAGAAAAGAAAGTGTATACACATGAGCAATACGCCATGGGGGCAGAAGAGTGTATCATGGTCGAAGCTGAAATGGAACGCCTTGCAATGGAAGACCCCGAGGAATTGGAACGTATGGAACGTGAAGCAATGGCGGAGGATCCAGATATCTTGGCTGAAATCATATCTGATGTGTTGCAACAGGATGCACAGTTATTGAAGGATGTTGCTACCAAAATTAAGGATGCTGCTGATCATGCCGACATTGTCAAGGATATCACTGAGGGGATGTTGAGTGAGGGAGAGACATTGGAAGATCGACCGGATGTTTTGGGATATTTGGTTGCCACGATTATGGTAGAGGATCCTTCGTTTTTGGATGAATTTGATGCTCAGCTTGCAGAGGAGTTTTATGGTGAGGACTATGATTCAGAGGATTGGGATGAGGAAGATCCTGATGATATCGGTCATGAGATCTTGGAAGATGAACTGTGAGGTTTGGTAGTCTCTATAGAATTATGTTTATAGCTTAACAGACCAGTTGGTAGAAAACTTTCTTATTGATTCTGTACATTGCATTACAAACGTATACTATCGCAGTCGTATCGAGCGCAGGACTTATGTCTACTCCTTCCATGCGCATCTCTTGCCAATTAGTTCAAAGAGACGCTCATTATACGGGCGGTAAAATTCCAACAGTTCAGTCATCAATTCATCTGATATTGCGGTTAAATCAGGCGGAGATGATTTGCTCTCTTGTGTTGTTATTGGTTCATCGGTCTCGTCAGATTCTTCATCAACCGTCGTAACAGTGTCATAGCCTCTATGACCCCCAACATTGTAGCGACCGACGCTTGTGGTGTTTTGAAAGTCGAACTCTGGCAGGCCAAGAAAACTTGTTACATCGTCCATGGCATCGACTGCGTTATCACTCATTTCTTCTGTACAAACTGTATGTATCCAATCTTCTCTCTGCACATTAGCACTGGCGAACACCTCATACCACCACTCCAAAGGAAATACATAAATCCCACGTCCTACAATGCTTTGGGTCAACTGCAAGTTTGGAATATCGAGAATTTTTTCTGGATTACGTTCTGCCAGCACATTCCACTGCACTCTCGGAACAGATTTTGATTTTGTAGCTTCATAGCAGGCACCGTCCAAATTTATCAGAGGAGTCTTGGAACTCTTCGCTCTTGACTTGAACGTACCATGAAAGAACATGTGGTCCCGCATCCCGTGACGATTGTACGAATACGTCTCTCCTCTACCACCAGGTTCCAAGCATTTCTTCAACGTTACAAGTTCTGCAGATGCCAATTCTTCAAACGTATACAGGTAATCCCTGTAGAATTGCTCTGTTCTTCCACCAGGAATTTGTTTCCCCGAAGCAGTCATACCTTGTCCTCTTTTGAGTCTAGTCAATGCTGGAACAATATAATTGTATTTATATGATGATACTGCACGCTCGATTGGATCTCGCACCACTGAAATAATCTTTGGAAGTGACCTGATACTATCCCTGTATGCATCCAGTCCATGTCTATCTGCACTAAGTTTGTTTGGTTGGGTAGGTGACAGTCGTTTCACGAGCAATTCAATCACAGAGGGGTATGGCATGTATCCTGGCGATGCTTCTCCTGTCATTAATGTACCCGTTCCAAGGAAAGATTCAATGGTTGGAAAGTTGCTATAGTACCACTTCAATGACTGGTAATGAGAGAAGACACACAGAAACGTTTAGCACTATATAGTTGCATGCAATACAGTCAAACTCAGTATATACAGAGCTGATATGATTTCAAAACTCACCTTTTTGGTATTGAAAATAAAGTAATGAATCTGCTTCTTCACCGCAGGCAATACACGATCATGTCCCGTAAGATACTGGTACAACGACGACGTTCCACACTTCCCTTGTCCAATAATCAGAAATCCTGGACGACATAATCCTCCCAAATATTCTTCCTTATCGTTCGAATAGCTACGTCGGTAGTTTGGATAGTATATTCTGGTTTCAGTATCAAGGTCGTTGTTTTGGACAATGTCCGTCCAATTTTGGGATATAAGTTGTTTGGGCTTTTTGTTCTTCTTCTTTCGGAGAAGACTTCTAACTTGTTGGTCATCTGTCATTGGCAATGCACGTGGAAAGCATGGTCCCCATGATGTAATGTTTGCCCATGGCGTTGTGACAATGGAAGACTTGGTTGCATTTGATCCATCTTCTTCCTGTACAAGACTACTACCGCCATCAACTCTACTGTCGGTATAATTCACTTGAAATTCTTCAATGGCAGCTACAACCTCTTCCCAATACGTCAATGTACGATTCCTTCCTGCCTCATTTTGATATTGAAAATCCGATGGATTGTATGGTGGATCTATTCTAGAGTCTTCTGCAATTGTACGACTGTTATTGACTGTAATTCCCAACAACTCCTTGGCAGGAAATGGTGGATATTGTATTATGTTCTCAAGCGGACGAGGATGTGGTTGGAACGTAATATTTTGTTTGGATGTACGCATCTTGACACCAAATTGATGTGTCTTTGATCGAATGTAATTTGTGGTTCGAAGTAGATTGATATTGTGGAATTGCTCCGAGGTAAGTAAGTATATGGTACAGATGCCAATGAGGATGGTGGCTGCTAGAGATAGTGATGGGTTGCTCCTTGCTCTTGACATGATAAGTTGACAACATTGTGAACGTTGCATCATATCCATGTTATCATTGTCTCCATCATGGTTATTACTTGCATCTTCCGAGAGCAAGTGTGCACATTGTCTGACATCGGCAGCTGAAACAAGGAGGCTACTACTCTCCTCATCATCATGATCATTATAACCCTCAGCCCCAACATGTTCTTCCAAACAGCCACTACTAGCCCCAGTACTCCCAGTACCACACCCTCTCAAATCACAATAATCCACCAAGCCACGCCGCATCATCATTTCACTATCATCATCAATCTCTTCCAGTAGCTCCTCCTCGTCCTCCTCATAATGCAGTGAAATGATGGAATTGTTATCTTCATCATCAGAGAAGGAGGCGGAGGCGGATGCCAGTCGAGAGAAGGTGGCGATTTCGTTTGTTCGTCTTTGTGGCTTGCTGCTGGTGGGCAGAGAGGAGGCCATGGTGATAGTCGTCACTGATATGGTGATGATGATGTTTGGTTGTTGTCCACCTCAGTTTGCCGTCGTAGACATTGTCCACTCCGCTATCGTTCGATCCGTTGTTGGCATTTGATTGGCATTGATGTTGCGCCTTCGCTCACAAGCTGAGCTCGCTTGAAGTTCGAAGTTCGTGCGGAGTCAAATACTCTACACATGAACATAGCGTGCGGGGTCAAATACTCGAACCCTCTTGGATTTATTCAGCTATTTCAACGACACAAAACAACAACGCAAACAGATCAGCCGGCAACAATATCTAATATAACTAAAAAATGAGCGGACAATACGGTGAACCAGACTGGGCCAACCCCACAGCCTCCTCCTCTGCTCCAGCTTCATCTTCGGAACCCGCTGCGTCAGGTGGTGACGGAGGATGGACAACCGCGGCAACTGGAGAGGATTTTAGCAGTGCTGTAAATACCAATCCGAATACGGGTGGGAGGAATGCTTCCGGGTGAGTAGCTTGTTATTTGATTGGGTGGCAAGCTGGATGTAAGAGTGACGCTTTTTCCTCATCTGTGCTATTTATTTGGTGGATGAGATGGCATGGAACAAATCAATCAATTTTACAGCAAAAGCACATGATGTGTTCATAAAAGATTAAATGGCACATCAACGTGTCATTGGGGTGGTTCGGAAATGAGGATACTATCTATTGATTGCTCGACGAATATATTATTATACTTCTGTGGGTGCATCACTGTATTCGTACTGTCTGATTCGAACTGTCATTTTTGAAGGCGCTGTGATGATTTGGATTTATTGTTATTTAAATTTCACAGACGTTGGTCATTTGATGTCAACTTCATTCTAACCACCCCTCGCTCCAACAACCATTGTAACAATTCAGCGGCAAACCAAACTGTATCCAAAGCCTTCTATCCATCTTCTCCATCGGCCTCTCCGCCATGATGTGCTGCCTCGGCGCCTTTGGAATAATGGAGGCCAATGAACTAGCCGAAATTTTCGTCTCGGTCTACATGATCTTATTCTCGGTATTATTATTCCTCTATGAATTATTATGGTGGTCAGGTCAATTACCATGTTGTGATGGTGCCAAGGTCAATCGCAATTTACGTACTAATTTTGGGTTCATGTATGGGGTGAAGGGACGAGCAGCATACTTGATCTTTGTGGCGTTTTTGGTGATTGGATTGAAGAATGATGTTAGTGTTCAGTTTTTGAGGTATTTGACTGGGGGGTGTTTTGCTGGGACGGGGGTCATGATGCTATTTTTGCACTTTAGCAAGCCGGAATTGTTAGGGACTTATAAGGCTCCCACTACTGGTTTGGGGGAAGACGATGTAAACATGCCTGTGTAATGTGTGTAAATAGTAATGATTGTTGTTGATGTTTGGGGGAATTGGTGTGAAAGATAGTGATTATGTATGGTACATGAAAAAGTATCTGCGGCTCTATCAAGCTTACTCATCACCCGCAGGTACCACACAAACAGCAATACCCAATCTTGTCAGCTCAGCCGCGAAATATTCCACATGCTCCGAATGAAACTCGTCAATAAGCGCAACTCCAAGTCGGTAAGCCTGACTTGTCGCCTCGAACGCATCAGACTCTGATATACCAACAACTTGACAGAGACAGCGTGATGTGCGCTCACGTGAGTACTGAGCATTTCGAAGCAACCCCAATTCCCACAAAACACTGGAATCTTCGAGGCTGGTACGAGGTGCTGCTTCTTCGCCTTCGACGTCTTCAGCAGGCACCATCTCACAAGATATGCCACGCCTTTCAAGCTCCGTCTTGTATGATACCGCTATATCGAAGGGTAGCTCTTCAATCAGAGCAATTCCATGACGGAAAGCTTGTGTGACTACTTCAAGAGAGTCAGCATCTGAAATACCAACAACTTGATTGATGCAGCGAGTAGTGTATTCTAACGGGAGTTTCGGATTTGAGTCGATGAGTAGACCAAGCTCCCACATCTGTGAGGTGTTTTGATTAGCAGTGGGAGTAGAAGGGTGCTCACTGTGCAAGAGGTGCATACAAGAATCAGAGTGGGAAAGTGACAGCATGGGGGCGGTTGCATATGGTCGTCTGTGGACTGGGTGTCGGTGATTTGGACTTGAGAATGCAAAGACATCGCACTGTGCAATGGCAACGATGGAGATGACGAGATTGAAAAGCATCTTGGAGGATTATGCGTGCGTACAAGTGTAGCTGAAACAAATTTATGAGCGCAGATGATGACATCCATCTGTTTGTGTTCGTGTTGATGCAGTATTCATTCATTGAGTGTCTTGGCTTGGCTTCACCTATGCAGCATTGGAAGCTGCCTCATCAACATCTTGGCTCTTGGCCTGTGAGCTGTGAGAAGTCTTTTGTCCTGTGCAGAATAGAGACGTCTTGACTCCTCTTCCTCCAACCTTGCTTGCCTGTGCGACAAGGGAAAGCGATACCACATACATAACGAGATGTACGTAAGTGAGAATACTGATGGCAGAGGGACCTTCGCCTCTTGCCGACTCTCCACTTTCAAGCCAAGCTACATCACAACGCAGCTCAACAGATTATCATGGCTAATGATATGGATGACTTCCTCGTGGGAAGTCCCAGCAAGTTTGAGTGGCAAAGACAGTCGTCCAGTGCTTCGTCGACTGCACAAGTAGAAGTAGAAACTGACGGCGTGGATTTTCATTCTCATCAAGCTGCTTCCCTTCAACAGTGTGCAAAAATGATGAGCACAATGGCCAACTTGATCCAAGCAAGCAATACATATGCTGACACTATTGCTGAAAGAAGCAGCGACTTTATTGAAGAAATGAAGAAAGATATTGTCAAGCTTGCCGAGTGCATCCTTCAGGTTGAGGCACGCTTGTCTGCCCTAGAAGACAACAACAGGAACGGAAAGGATACCGCCGATACATTCAAGACGAGTGGTCCCGAAGAAGTCAACAAGGATGCTCTTCACATTGTGAACGACCGTATTGATGACATGGCTGACTCTGTTGATATCCTTGAAACACGTTTGGGTGGCATCGAACGTAGAGTTCGTAACATTGAGAAGCTGTTACTGAAGAGTTACAAGCGACGCAAGAACCAAAAAGCGGCGCTGTGGAAAGTGCGTAGGAGTATACGAGGCATGAGCATGTGGCAATTAAAGAATGAATAGAAAGAATGATTTGATAAATGAATCGATTGTAGTATGAATTTATACTATCCTAGAGATAATACGTTTGAGCTTCTTCTTTTTCGTTGTGAAGCGCGTCAGTTTTTGGTTCTTCCTTTGTAGCTGGATGAATACGTGTGAAATTCACACATGTTGTTTTGTTGTTTTGTTGTCGTTGATATTGTTTTTCTCGATGTTAGCGTTGTCTATCCTCTCTTGATAATCGGTTCATGTTGTTGTTGTTGTGTTCTTTATTGTTTTGTGTGTGAGTACACTGAAATGTTGCAATTCACTTGAAATAATGATGAGTATTCTCTGCGACTGTACTACTCTCCTCTTGCTTTAATGAGAGATCATACCAACATCATCTGAAAGAGTTGTACTAGGAGGACTCGGAACCTCCATACCCATACAACTACAAACCCACGAGGCATAATCTAATGCCACCTTCATGGTAATCTTCCCATTGAGTAACCTAAAGCACTCCTGTTGCAGTACACTTCCTCTGTCCGTATAAGATGCAGTATACACGACACGAACACCTTCACCGACCGCCACACCTTCCGAATTGTGCATGCCAACATCATGAATCACTTCCACATGTTGAATGTTCGACGGCACCGTATAATTCTGCGCAGCCCAACCCACCACACTTCCACAAACTGGGAATGAGTCAACACTCTTGGTAACCACAATTCCTTTTCCCAATGGTGCATCATTACTAAAGTTTCCTTCAAAACTCTTTTCAATCACACGATGCAAGGAATTACCATTCATTTTTGGATTGGGTACCAAATGTCGAGTTGTGGTAAAGGTGTATGTGCCATATCCATCCATGTGGTCATTGACGTAGGGTCCAGTGTAGGATGTTCCATCGTCGTGCTTGGTGGTACCGTGTCCGTGACGATGTCCATTGACAGAGAGGGTGCCTGTGTACCATCCTGCCTTGATGGGTGGACGATTCGCTAATGATGAAGCCTTGTTGTTGTTGTTGCTGCTGCCAACTGTAGTGCTGGTCGTTGAATCAACAATCATGGCAAAGGCAGGACGATTATCAGGAGAAATACGAACGTCTTTGCACAACCCGTCTTGAGTGGTGTTGACGTCCATGGTGGCATCGGCTACTGCGCCGTCCATGCAATCATCGGTGCTGATGATGGTACTTGAGGCCAATCCAGTCCTGCGACGCTTGCTGCGACCATGAACGACCATGTCATCGTCACTCTCTTCAACTATCCCGCTATTCCCATTGTGACTAACGAGGCGCAGATACTGCTCCGTGGCTCATTGATGACGAGGAAGAAGAGGAGGGACTGCCGCCAGCAAGGGTTTGCCAACTCCGTTCCAGTTCTTCACGACAGCTTGCAAGAGGACGCTTGGTGCCGCCGCCATTGTTGAATGGAGACGATGATGATGGACTGACGCTAAAGCCAGTTCCTCCGACGATTCCTTGCATTCCGATGACATTCATGATGATGGAATGGGGCCTTGGGGGGAAGTTACGAAGGGATTGTTCTTTGCTAGAGAGAGGTGTACCTTACAGCGATGCTCTTTTTCAGAGAGAGACGATTCTTCGTGTTCAGCGTTGACGACAAAGTTGGAGGCTATGCGATCAGCAGATAGCTTCAAAGGGGCAGAGATGTTCTTGGGAGCAATAGACAGTATGCGTTGGGCTAGTAGCTTTTCTCTGGCGAGTGATCTTCATTGTCAAGGTTGGTGCTTGCCGCACCTGCGCTGCACCGGGCTAATCTCGTAGAAAAGATTTGCCGCCACCTTGAGGCGGGCTTCTCTCATGGATGGGTGAGTTTACTCCCGGGGGACACAAAGTTTAAGATATAAAACTTTTTGAGGATATTTATAGATAAATTACTATTATAAGGAGTACAGTTTTCATACTGATGTTAATTCAGGGTGATATTTTTGAGAGCTGCTAGCCATGCATATTCTTCTTCCCCCCCTTCCTTCCTCCTCCCCTTCAAGGGTGCTGTCAGAGGAGAGGACTCCCAATTAAGTACATAGAGAGGTGACACGTAATCCAAAATACGTTATCTAACGGGTACCCCTCTCTCTATGTACATCACAAATTCAAAAAGATTTCAAATGAGGCAGCCGGTGCATGTGCATCAACAAATGCGTTCGTTGATTGATTGGGGGAGCCTTTGATGTGGAGGTTCGGTGATTGATTGGACAACTGCTCCTTTTTTATAAAGCAGCCATCATCTATGCCATATAAATTCTGTCATCTTCTAATATCAGTGAATTTTCAAACACATACATAACATATGCGGAGCACAATGACACTTTACCTCTCTGCACGCTACTTTTTTTGCTATCTGCTACTTTTAATTGGTATCTCTAATGCGTATCTGTCACCACCACCAAGAAGTGTTGGTAGCGGCAGCTTGAGATATCATGGTATCAGCAGTAGTAGCTGCACAACAACAAGAACATCAACATCACTCCATGTCTTTTTCAATAACAATTCAAAATCCACCAACAACGGCACGCCCGAAAAAGGAGAGGATCTCTTCAAAACTCTCGAACTCAAAGACGAAGCCCTCCTCCAGGCCCAAACTGCCGTGTCCTCTCTTGAATCGGCACTGGAATCCGCCGTGACCAATCTTGAATACATGCAAGAACAATTACAACTTCGTGTCGTCGACCTAGAGAAAGAATTGACCAGTACCAAGAACGAATTGTCCACCAGTCAGAATGAATTGGATATTGCCGTGAGTGACTTGCAATTGGCTCAGCAGCAATTGACAGAGAGTCAACGACAATTTGAAGAGCTTGAAATTGCATTGGGGGAGAGTGAGGATGCTGCGCGGAGGGCAGAGATGAGGGCGGAGAGATTACAGAGTGAATTGACGTCGTTGAAGGAGGATCAAAAGAGTGGAGTGATGTATAATGGTGATAGTGATAGTGATAGCAGCGTTGTGGCTGAAAAGAAAAGCGTAAAAAAAACATGGAATAACTTGTTCCAATCAGCAGTAGATTCTGCATCAGCAGCTGCAGCAGCGTCTAGTTCTATCCCAACCTTGAATGAGTGGATTGCCATCAAGGGAAGTACTGAAGGTGATGTGCAAATTTCTGGAAAAGTTACCAATCATCCTACTATTGATGATGGGGATGCCATCGTCACAAGTCCACTGATGGATCCATCTCAGGCCAAGGAACGAAAGATTGTATCAACGTCATCTGGATCAAGGTATAGATTGGGCACACCACTAACATTGCCTTCCTCGGCTGCATCAGTAGATGTCAACGAAGCCAAGAACAAATTCAACCAACAAAAAGAAGAACGAAGGCAACAAATACTTGCAAGGGCACGAACAAGCAGTGAGTCCATTCCAGAAATCACGGATCAAACTCTTGGTAATGGGCGGTACATCCTTGCCGGTAAAGCCATCCCAAGTGTCAATGGACGTTCTTTGATTCAAACTGCCTACCGATCGACGCCACTTGGTACAGCTACCGGAGAGCCACTCATTATCAAGATATCTGGTAATAACGAGGCAATGAAACGTGAATATGACAACTATCAACGGGTATCAGGTGGATTGAAGAAGGGGCAATTCATCAGACGTAAAGAGTTCTTACTCAATGCGGGGGAAGAAATGCCAGGTATGAGTGCATTGGTAATGCAACGGGGAGTTGATGATGTCAAGGCATTCATGCCAAAAGTCGGGGGAAAGCTTGAGGGACCACTGCTGCTAGACTGTGCGGTGACCGCGTTACGGTGTATGGAGGCATTGCACGGTGTGCGATTGGTATGGAATGATCTTAAAACTGAGAATTTCGTTGTAGTCGAAGATGAACGCACTGGTGATATTTCCTTCCGTGGTATTGATTTGGAAAGCTGCATGCCGGTGAAGAGTAACCCAGTGGACTTCACTCCTGAGGCTTGTCCACCGGAGTTTGCCAAGAGTTTTATGACTGGGGAGGCAGAATCATTTTCACTCGAGTATAACTACGATGTTTGGTCGTATGGCATGTTTCTATACGAGATAAGCACCGGACGAGGATTCTTTGACGGTGTATCAGCCGAGCAAATTACCAAGAAACTACCTATCTTTGAACCACTGGTGGATAATGTTCCAGACCCAACACTTGCAGATTTGATTTCAAAGTGTTTATCCATAACTCCCAGGGATCGGCCAAGTTTGGCAAGGATATCCAAGCATCCATATTTTGATGGATATGCAGGCAACTCAAAGAATCCGTTTGATTTCCTATTCGGCGGCAAGAGTTCATAAACGACAGAAGCGCTATATAAGTCGTGAGCAATAGAATAATGACAAGTTGGGGTCATAAAAGAACGTCTCAGAAAACAAATTTGAACAACAATCCTGAGCGTAACTGCAATTAAGTATAGATATATTGTTAGAGTCAATGATGTTGTTGTTGCGCGGCTTTGATGTGCTCTACAGCCCAAACACTCTTATTCGTCCTAGTGTCAAAGAAGTACCACCTTTTCTGACTTTTAGACCAGACACAAATCCAAAACTCCGGAAGTGTTATCTTTGGCTTTTCGTTTGGATTTTGCAAATCGGTGCTATTTGTCTGCGCAGTTTCTGATGATGATTGCGCGGCTTGAGCGGTGGTGCTTTGAGGTATTTCTTCTTTGCATTTCTTCGGAGGAGGCGGTTTTTTGCGATGGAGGAGGTTTCTGTGATGTGTGTTTTTGACCCGGTGGCGGTGGTGGTGGAACAAGTTTGTGCCCTCCAGCTGTTTTCGAAGGTCTTTTCTGTTGTGGATGTGGTGGCGGAGGCGGCTGTTTAGCCGGTGGCGGAGGGGGGCGAGGAGGGGGTTTGCGTGAATCAGCACCTTCGCCTGAGATTTTTGCACGCTTCACTTCTGTTGCGACTAAAGGTTGATCAGCATCTCTCTTCTTAAACTCGCCACGGTGTTTCGGAGGAGATCCAGGTCTCTTTCCAGTAAACGCTGCTTCTCCCTCTCCTTCAATTGGTGAGTGTGACTCATACGCATCGTGAGGAGGTGAGCCAGGAGGTGTACTCGGTGTGGCACCTGCGATTGGAGGGCGTTGACTTCCGTACTTCTCAGGACACACCGAGCCACGTTTAACGAATGGATTGCCAAAATTGATTTGCAGACGGGCCCTATACCTAGCCTGAGGCGAATCTACAAACTCCCCAGATTTTGCATCAAAAAAGTTCAATGGCAAAGCATCATCGTCCACGCTGTAGGTTGGCGAACCATCCGCAGCTGTTGTCACTGCCGCTCCAGAGCTATTACTTCCTCCGTAATCGACAAAGGATACTGGTGAAAAGTTCAGCTTTTCCCTGAAGTCTCCCATCTTTGCAATGCTTGTTTGGTTGATTGTCCCACAGAGCCCTGCTAATGCTATCAAAGGTTCATCGTCGATATTCCCGCTCGAATTGTAATGATGTGAATTCACACCTTCATTGTTCACACCTTCAACGTGAAGACCGCGCGTTGTTAGACCTGTGCCTCCAAATATCCACCGCCTTCGGGATTCATAGTACGCCAGCATGCAAGAGGCTGGCACCATGGCTACTGGGTTAACCTTTCTCTCGCTCGTGTTCTCACCCTCTTCATCTTCCTTGACGCCATTCTTCCACGGAGCAGGCAAGTTTCGAAGCAACTGTTTATATTGTTGTTCCGTCATACGAGGGTCGTACTCTCCATAACCAAATGTTTGTGTTTCTTGTTTTACAGCTTGCTGGAGTTGTGACGGTTCGTCAAGTGTCGATCGAGCCCTCCGCTTGCGCATGTTTTGCTCCATACCTCGTAGCCAGTCGATTGAATTCTTGGCAGCCTTTTCACCGCTGTGGATTTTATTCAGACATGATGGAGACATACACAGCAAAGGAAGCACATCTTGGCTCTCTACATTCAACAGCGCGAGCACACTCTGTGGTATCATTGAACGAAGAACACGACGAACTGCTGGCAAGTAGTAAGGAGGCAGCCGAAACAGATACGCTCGAAAGTCTGATTTCCAAGTATCATCAATATGGATGGCTCTCGCAGCAGTTGCAGAATTTATTTTCTTCTTGATTAGACCTGCAGTTGCGCCCGATTTGACACATGTCAATTCTTTATTGTTCTCTGCCACCTTTTTCAGCATTCGAAGCTCCATCTCGGCAACTTTGATCAACAATGGTATCAATATGTGCGGATCAGGTGGCAACAAAGTCAAAGTTGACACCTTGGTAGGAGACGAATCACTTTTTGCAGCACCTGCACCAGTGTCCTTTAATCTGACCCAGTCACGTGGAACA
Source organism: Skeletonema costatum (assembly GCA_018806925.1). Taxonomy (NCBI): domain Eukaryota; phylum Bacillariophyta; class Thalassiosirophyceae; order Thalassiosirales; family Thalassiosiraceae; genus Skeletonema; species Skeletonema costatum. The sequence continues at coordinate 174,874 of JAHBBA010001271.1, forward strand.
TGCAAAATGCCAACATTGAGAACATTATCCCCACCCTCACCAGAAAGTGTCGGTCGCCCTGCCCCTCGAACACAGACAGGGAAATGCTCTCGTCCTGCTTCTGTTCTAGGCGCACCTGTTGCATTTGATGAATTGTCGGGTCCTCTCTTTGCACTCTCTTGTCCACCTAACCAGTCACAAATATAAACATCTCGCTGAAGCATTCGGTTTGCTACAGGTGGAGGATTGTCTCCCGCATCAACGAGTAACTGCCGTATGGAAACATAGAGGTGATCCAAATGATGCAGTGCTTTCATTACGTAGTATGGATCAAACATAGATGAAGCAACCGCTTGATAATTTCTTGAATAATGAAGGAGTGGCTGAGACGGCCTTGGAGGTAGTGTATCTAACTTCTTTGACGGAAAGTGACTCTCTGGAATGCTCCATATCGGAGTTGGGATAAATTTTGATTGTGGCGAGCTTGAAGCAGAAGGGTTGAAAATCCAACGTGGTTGTTCACATGAACCAGCAAACATGATCATTGCACGGTGAATTGATGGCTGCTGTTGCGGCGCACCCTCCATGCACTGAAAGGAGCATACTGGACCACCATTTATAAAGGAAGTTGTAGCATTCCGCTCAGAAGCACTATCAAATTGCACTGGTGTCGGTGGTGATATTCGCAACGGATCAGGAATGGAATAAGGGGTTGGCCGAGGAGGCGATATTCTCGACAAAATGTTCGAGAGAGAATCGGTTGGGTTGATTCTGATATACGCACCACCGGTAACCTCACACAACGCACGCAGAGATTTGTGCAGCGGTGGAATAGACACATCCGCAGTATGAAGAATGAAAATTCGTTGGTCCCATCTAAAGGGCTCTCTGTAGAACTCTCTCAGTGGTATATTGCCAAACCTCAAGCTCAGCCCTCCGCCTCCCTTTTCTGGAGGTAATCGTAAACATTCACCATCGGTAAGTAATATCAAGCATGCTGGTTGCAGCGGTGGCCCAATCGACGAAGAATCATGATCCCCACCAGCACTCTGCTGCTGCTGCTTGTTGTTATTGGACACCTTTGCCATCTGATGTTGAAACCAAGGCAACCTTCCCATACCAAAGTGTTCCACATCTCTTCCACGAGTTAAACGATACCGAGATAACAATCCAAGTCCGTGAGATAGCGCAGTATTCAAGCCAATAGCTCCTCCAGCCCAATCTGGAAAGGGTTCGTTCTCTGGAATCTTGGCAGTTTTCAACCTTTTCAACTCATACTCAAACTCATGTCGGTCTGGTGGATGTGGTACCATATTGTGTCCATGATCTGACATGGAAGAAGACTTATCATCTTCGATTGATCCTACTAACATGCGTCCACCAGCTCCACATCCCGAATGTGCTTCTATAGAATCCAAGGTTGACGAAGGAGACGAAGAACCATTACCATTACTATCTGGTTGCAAACTCGAGCTAAGCAATAGAAATTCATCAAATTGTTCCAATCTTCCAACATCAATATGCTGGTGAGACTGCTGCTGCTGTAATTGATGCTGCTGCGCCGATGCCATCAATACGTTTCGATTGTGTTCTAGGATTCGCTTGTCCATGCTTCGTGACAAGTTCTCGACGGACATTTTGGCTAGGTCGAGACGAGAGATGCTGCTATGGCCAGTGATGCCGCCGCCGCTCTGCGATGGCTGGGCCATGCTGCTCGACGTGTCTATTACGAACACAACGATCATGGTGGTAAGGAAGATTTTGATTTTGATTTTTGAGAAAGGGATGGTATGGTTCCCGCACTTTTTTCGTCACTCACCCTTCAAAATTTCTTCTCACTTTTTATCTGCGTCACTTTTGTGGCCAAGAGCGAGGACCATTGTGTTGGAAAAGAAGTTGTGCCATTGGTTCATCATCATGAGACGGACACGTGCGCTAGCGAGCTCTTTGACCCGTATGGCTGGCAATGGTAGGAACAAGAATTTTTCATCAAATTTCTCCACCGCTGCGAGTGAGCATGTAGGCTACAGATCAGCAACTCCTAATGACGTTACTATAACACAGCATACATCATCCAACGTGAATAACAATAAGCTCTCTGGAAATTCTACCTATACTATACACACGAACAACGAATCAATGGAGCTTGTAGATAGTTTACTATTGCGAACCTCAGAAATGATGAATCCTCACGCAGCAAATGTGGTTGCATACAGTGGTGGAGTCGACTCGTCATTAGTTGCTGCGTTAGTCCATCGTGTATATTGTGATTATGACAATATATTATCACCCGTCAATAGCAGCACACGAGGATCCGTGCAAGCAGTACTGGGTATCTCACACGCTGTGCCTCAAACTCAAATTGATGTAGCTCGAAAGGTTGCAGATTTTATTGGTATACCACTCATGGAAGTATCGACTGCTGAGGGAAGCGATGAAGCCTACATTAGAAATGATGGGCATGCATGCTTTGTTTGCAAGACGCATTTATACTCAACGCTAAATGCAGTGGCAAACGCTTTCATGGAGCAATACATTGATAACAACAATCTTGATGGACAGAGTGGTAGTGACCAGCAAAAAGTGATTCTCTATAATGGTACAAATGCAGATGACACACGAGATCCAACCCGATTAGGCCTCCAGGCAGCATCCAACTTTTCGGTTCATTCTCCACTAGATCAAATTACCAAAGATCAGGTACGACAAGCAGCCAAGTACTTGGGATTGTCAAATTGGAATGCAGCTGCATCGCCTTGCCTGCGATCACGTCTTGCCATGGGTGTAATGGCGACGGAGGAGCATTTGAGGGCGGTAGAATTTGCAGAAGCGTTTGTGAGAGAGGTGTTGGAGTTGGATGAAACAATCAATGCACGTGTGAGAATGTTGTCAGGTGGAAAGGCAATGGTAGAATTAGACAACTCAATTATAGAATCAGTAGAGGACTATGATTTAGCAACCAAGTTGAATGATCATGGTTTTGGTGACAAATGTATAAATGAATGGGGATTCAAACAGTTTGGAGGAGTTAGAGGGTTCAAGACTGGTTCTGTCGCGGCGATGCCAAAAGACCATGACGCGCCTCTGGCTGCTGCAACGTTATAATAGAATGTTGATACTGAACAGTTGTACATAATAATATAGAAAAGCGTCAATAGAGAGTCATTCTTTGCTTTTAAACATTCATTAAATATCAATTAACATGAATTCTTTGCTTTACAATCAACATCAACACAATTAAATTTCGCACTCGGAGTCCTCGTCATGATCAAGGTCCTCCATCATAGCTTGCACTTTAGCTGCAGCAAGCATCTCCGCTTGTCTTGCAGTTTCTTTCTTTTTGGCAGAGTGAGCACTGATAGTTGATACATTGTCAATAGTGTCCTTCTGCCATGTAAATTCTTGATTATCTTCCGGCCATCCTACTTCTCCTCCACCACTTGAATAACTCTGGACCCGGAGCTTTGGCTGTGAAGACATTGCTTCCCTCTTTGATTCGAATGGCTTGCTTGATACAGCTGACTTCATGGCAAGAGTTTCGAGATATGCTGTATTGTCACCAGTAGTACTTCTTGGGACGGCACGCACTGATGAAGCTCTTGATTGATCATCTCCTCTTGACTCACTGCCGGTTGTACCAGCACGCGGCCGACCACCAGTCGCCCACGACACACCTGATTTCGATCTATCTAGATCATATGATGGACCACCGTTTGGCTCTTCAAATATCGTATCAGGCCTTCCGCAGTTCAAACGGTTCTTTGCAGCGTTTGTTACTCTTGTGATGGTGGGGTTTGTCCTCAAAAACTGCAAATGAGCCATCGGAACTTGGGTTTTCTCACCATCGTCGGAAGAACGCTGCTGTGCTCCACCCGGTGCACAAGCAGCTGCACCTGCTGTTGCGCATGCAGCAATGCGATTGAAGAATGAATCTCTTGTTGGTAGATCTTCGCTATACACAGAACTAGCTTCTGAGTAGATGGTTCTATCTGGAGAATCGTAATCTGACCGGTAGGGAGAATTATTACGATCGGGAGAACCATACTGTCTGCGATTAGGAGACACCATGCCCGGGCGTTCTGGCGAGTGGTGCCTACGATACTCTCTCACTGACTTCAGCACTTGTTCTCCATCAGAAGTCTTTGATAGATCGTACTCGACAACGCTTTGGCCGCCAGTTGTTTGAGAAGGAGGAAGAGTAGAACTGTTTACTGCTTTGATGTCGTCTCCTTGCTCTTTCTTTCGGGGCCAGCAGCGACGGCAAATGTCATCGGTCTAGGGGCATGCCTGATCTGTGTAACAGCTTCTCCCCACTGGCTGTTTGTGATTGGTGACCTCAAATCGATTCCAGCTGCTTCCTTGATAGTATCCCCCGGCTCAATGGCTCCGACTCTATCAATCGAAGAGCCCAATGCAGATTGAGTCACCGATACAACACGGACAAATCCATCTTCACCACGCTTCAACCTGATACCCATAGCTTGTGACTGGAAAATAACGTCGTTTTCTTCTTCTCCTACGAGAGCGCTCTCGTTCTTACTCTCAAATTTTGACCTCAGGCTACCAACATTTGACGCCACCGGTGGAAGAGAACTTGCCTCCTTTTGATCACGTTCTTCGTCGTCTTCGTCCTTTGCTTTGATCCATGAGTTCGCGGGTCGCTTCTTGATCCTCGTATCAATGTTGTTCGCGCTTGGTGGATCCAAATTTTGAGGGGGGTCTGCCTTGTTGACCTGCGGCTCATTGCTACCTGATTCAGATGATTCTTCAGTCTCGCCATCCTTCTGCATCGAATCCATCCAAACTCTTGCTTTCTGTGAAACTTCATCGGATGTAGTTACTGGGGATTGACGCTTCAGGGTAGTGCTCACCCAATCATTGTCTGCAGAACCTTGAGACTCAAATAATTCGAAAGTGGCCTTCTTGATTTCGGACTCAAAAGGCTGGAACAAATCGCTTTCAGTGTCTGAAAACTTCTCTTTCACAACTTGGGTGCTTGCAAAGACATCTCCTCCGTCCTCAAATGATTCCAAGTTAAAGGAGTCGGCCTTCGTTGAAGCTTCGGCAGATTTGACAGCATCAGCAGATTCTTCTTGGAGATGTGATGCGTTAGTGTCACTGAGGGAATAAGGAGTAGCTTTCTCCGATGATTCTAACCAAGTGTTCAATGATTTCTTGGAAGTTAGAGGGATTGGAGGGGGGATTTCACTAGAAGACGCAGCACTCGTTTTTCCACTTGGGTCTTCTTGGTCAATGTTGAATTGGCTTGCTCGGAGGCCACTGGGGTCACGGCTGTATCTGGATTCAATTTCAGTTGTTTCGTCGGCTAGAGCGATGAATTGATTTGCTTGGAGACCACTCGGTTCACGGATGATTTCTTCTTCACTAGATTCTTCCTCTTCTCCTACGGCATTGCTGAAGACAGGTACTTCTTCGGGTTGTACAGCCATGATTCTACCTAATAAAGGGTTGCTCCTCTCTTGCGTTGTCGCCTCTTCAGCACTGGAGTCCTCCTCCTCTCCCCTGACATCTTCTTCACTGAAATCTTCCTCTTCTTCAATGGCGCTGCTGAATACAGGTACCTCTTCAGGTTCTGCGGCCATAATTCTACCCAGAAAAGGATTGCTCCTCTCTTGCACTGACACCGGCTCTTCTTCGGAGACATCATCTTCGCGGTCGTAGCTTCCATTTGTCATGAGTGGAGACTCACTAACTTTGTTTGTGGGTGCATTCTCTTTCTCTGAGCCGTCTCCAGAATCAACTTTGTGCATTCCGTACTTTTCATCGTAATCGACCGTCCTGGTTGAAACACCCTGTTCGTTAGCCCCCATCGTGTTGACTCCACGTGGCTGATCAACATTATTGAAAACGTCTTCATCATCATCTGAGAATTCATCGGCATCTTCCTCAGTAACTGGTAGAAGTTCAGACGGTGGTTGACTGCGATCAACGTCTTGCCCTTCGTTATAGAAGACAGACTCGGTCAAGGCACTGGCTTCATCATCATCAATAGAAGTTCCATCAATTCGGATCCATCCCTTCTCATAATCCCAACGGAATCCACCATTGTCTACACCGTTTGTAGCATTTTGCATAGAGTCTTTCCAGCCAATTGGTTTATCAGCATGAGCAGCCGCGATCTTTCTCTGGTCTGTTGGACGAGGCTTACGGCCCGCTCTTCGCGTAGGGGCGGTGGAGGTAGTCAATATACTTGGAGATTCTGCAGCCGTGTTCACTGTCAATTTCGTTACTACAGATTGGTCGTCGAATTCGGTACCAGCAATCGATCTTGGTGAAGTAAATCCGGCAACTTCGGTTTGCGCTTGGGGCGGTAGGCTCTTCGTAGAAACATCATGTGGTACATGCAACCTTCCAATAGAGCTATGGTTGTCGTTGTCGTGGTGCTCTTCATCTGGTTCGCTATAATTCACCCAACCCTTTTCGGGATGCCAAACTTGGCCATTCTTTGACGCAGCTTCTTGGATAGACCCAATCCATCCCTTACTCTTAGCACCAGCCTGGATTTCTGCCTCCTTTGCGCTCGCAACGCGTGTGTTAGCTGCACCCTTATGACGTCGCCTTCTTCTGGAGTACCCTGTGGCACCTGTCATGAAAGATTGGCCCATCAAGCTCATAGTATCTTCGTCGTACTCTGTCGCAGTGGTGATCTCATCATCAGGGGTGGAAGCATCATCATCGCCTCCTTGTTGCCCTGTGGAGGCGACATTATCTTCAGTTTGCTCGTCATCCATATTCTCGATTGGTGGGGAGAAGGCGGATGTCACAGTCTCGGTATCTCTGGATGCACTTTGAGCCCATGAAGGAAGATCTTCTTCGTCTGACTTGGCTGACACTGCAGGTAGAGCAAACTCAACATCTGATTCGAGTTTAGAGAAATTCTTTCTCTTGTTACGTTGCAAGAGATCAAAGGAAATGGCGTTGGGCTTGGACGAGCTGACTTCATCAACATCTGCCGATTCTTCATTGATGGCAGGCTCGGCTTCTCGGTTTTCAGTCTTCTCTTCCGCCACTGGAGCTGACGTTAACACCACCATTGGAACTGGAGGGGCATTATTGTCTTCCTCGAGAGAGCTTTGATTTTCGGTCACCTTGCCATATTTGCTCTTGCTCTTACCAGCGGAGTCAAAACGCCTAGATGCAACCTTGGCGGCAAAACTACTTGCAATACTTGAGCTGAGATGGGGTTTACTCAACCTTGGCTTTCCAATGAAATGAGAACGTTTCTTTGTCAAGTTGGTGTCGTCATAATCAGCGTCGTCGTCGTTTCTGTCATCGTGAACTGTATCATAGTATTGAATGCCACTGGGGGTGAGTCCATTTTGATCCTCCACTTCAGGTCCTTCTCCTGCTGCCTTTGATTTCGGCTTGGTACGCACAATAGCAGGGACCATAGGAATGACCGCTCTGTCCTGATATGCCTCTGGAGAAGTATTCTTGCTATCATGAGCCATTTCAGATTGTGATACTGGTTCGTTCTCCAATTCTTCAACAAGCCCTTCAAGCTCGCCATCGTCTCTTGCTGACAACTCTCCACTTTCGCCAGAGTCTCCCTTTCTAAAACCTGGGGGATCTTCTGATTGGACAGAAACAATTCCTTCATCGTCAGGGAATCGGCTTGATCGAGTTCTAGGTCCTTCTCCTGGTCCATCTGTGATGTAATCTTCTTCCTCTTCAGAAACAGTTTCACGCTCTTGAATAACTGCACGAGTAGCATCTTGAGGTGACATGCCGCCATTAAGGAAGCGCAAAAACTTGCTCTTATCAGATGGATTGAAGTTGTTGTAGTCAGCAGTGTATGTTTCAGGTGTATCCTGCCTGTCAATGGTTGTATCTTCCTGTTGGTCGCCGTCTTCTTCTTCTTCTTCTTCTTCTGAACTATTGGAAGCAACTTGCTGCTGGGCCTTGGCCTGAGATGCTAATTGGCGGAGATACATGTTCTTGCGCTTGGCGTCCCATCCAGCTGCCTGAGATTCCAATTCCTCGTCATCGTCATCTACGTAATTACGGGAAGCAACGGTGGAAGCCGCAACGGCTCCAGCGGCGGCAGCAGCTCCAATAGCAGCAGCTGCAGCTGCCGGAGACCGTGCGGATCCATCAAGTGGATTGAGTCCAACACCACCACTATAGGTATTCGCAACTTCCAAATCAGAGAGCTTGGTAGTATCTCCATCGATCGGGTCGCGTCCTGACCTAGTCGTCTCAGTCACCAATGTTTTGCGGGGTGGAGACTTCTTCTTGATACCGAGGAAACTCTTCCATCCCTTCTTCTTCTTCTTCTTCTGTGGAGAGACGGCATTAGCCATGTCGGCGTCAGGCTCCACGTACCCCAACTCGATTGCCACATCCTCCTGTCCATCCAAATCCTCAAAGACACTATCTTCGTCGTCTTCGTATTGACCATTGCGTTGTTTCCTCTTGTTAATAATATCATGAGCTCTGGACTTATTATTGGAAGTCGTTTCATCATCACCACCCAATCCACAAATGTTTCCTAGTTGAACACAAATGTTTCCAAGAATACCCTCATCCTCCTCTTCTTCATATTCGGTGACTCCTGACTTGTACGTTCCATCACCGTTTGAGAATGATGTATCTCTTCCATTATTGGGTGACACCACCCGTGCGTTGGCATTGTAACTCTGATCCAACCCTTGAGCTCGAGCCTCCGCAGCATCATTCTCTTCTTGCTCAGTAAGACGATGATCGGCTGCAAAGCATCGTGCCATTTCCAATAGATTCCATCCACCAGCTGCAGCAGCAGCATCAGCACCTCCATTGGCATTAGATTCACCATTATTGTCCCCAGTATCGTATTTGTTATTGATTTCTGTCCTGATGGTAGACTCACTGGAAGTAGCCTGAACAAGACTCAATCCCATGGAGTTGGCTGCTGGAGAAGATGTACGTGGATTTGAGTTTGCTGCTGCTGCAGCGGCTGCGGCACGATTTCGAGGGGGAGATTGCGATTGGCTCCATTCATCAATGGGCATATCTTCCTCTTGTGCCCTGGCGTTAGCGTTGGGTTTAGTATAACTATCATCCGAATCCGAATCGTCGTCATCACCGTTATCAAGTTGACTCCAAAACCCAGCAACCTTTAACGTTTCATAATCTCTCCCTGATGCGGGCGTTACGTTTCTATTACTACCAGAATTCGATGCCACAACTAGTGCTGCTGGTGAATCCTCCACCATTAAATTTTTTGGACTGTGACATGGGTTGTTGACGACCACGGGGTGGCGACAGTGGTGCAAATCTGCTACCCTTGGCAAGAGGACTTAGACTGGGCAATTCTCCATCGTCTAATTCTTCTTCTTCTTCTACGTGATTCAGCATGTTATCATCGTCATCATCGTAGCCCTCGTAGTATTCATCTTGCATCTTTTGCTCCTTCTCGATGGAGCGGACTCCACGTCTGCCGCGGCCATATTTGTTGCCAGAGGAAGTGTTACCTCGCAGCCCTCCAAACAATTTCTTACTACTCACTGTGGTTGGCGAAGACACTGATTCATCCTTATCTGGAGTAACACGGCGGAGACTGAAAGAGATATTCTTCTTCTTAGTAGACATTGTATCGGGGGTAAGACCAGCGTTGGATTTGAAGCCCTTGGGTTGGGCCCGCTGTAGGATTTCATCGTCTGCAGACATCATCTTGGCAATCAAATACTTTTATTGTTTACCAAGTGCTTTATTGTTTACCAAGTAGTAATGGTCACAGGTGGCGGCTGACTGCGTTAGGTTAGCTGCAGTTGGTTGGTGTTTTTTGGAGTGGCGGTGGGGTCGGAGAGAGGTCAAGCATATGTAACGCATTGAAACGCGCATTAGAAACGCCTTGAATCGTTTAAATGGGCAGTTGCGTAGGAATTCGTTAACCGTCTATCGCTAATTTCTTGTGAATGATCTAAAAATAAATGTTGTTAAACTGAAACTGGTCCAGAAGAAGGATACCTACCTCGTGTCTCAAGTCCATGTTCGAAGTTCGAATGGGAAGGGAGAAGGCATGCAAGAGGGAAAGGAGAAAGTGCAGAATGTCCAAGAAGATGTCAATTTTGACACCTCTTTTGCTGTTGTCGTGGTGTTGACTTGATGAGGCTTCCCTGACTTTACATCGTGCATGCTGACAACAGAATGTTGCCGTGGTCGGTCTAGGCTGATAGAAGCCAATCAATAAGGCTTGATGTTTATTCCTTGACCACCATCAAAGCTGAGAGCGTAAAGATGACATATACTTCACACAATTTCATTACAAGCAACCTTAGAATGAAGCGATCATTTAATTGCCCCGATTTATCTTCCATTAGCGACTCTGTTGGCGTCGTTGACGCTAGCCGTGACGAGTATGATTATTACCAGCAGCCGGCGAAGCGACGCCGTGCAGATTCGACTGCATCGTCGTGCTCGGCCGTCTGCTATTGCTGCTGGGAGGAAGACAGGGACATCCTGTACAGAAGATTCATCATTGTTCCTGCCGACTTCATCGGCGGCAACGGAACCTAGTCGTAGTTCTACTACACACGCTGTCACTCCAGAGCTGGCACCAGTTGAGATGCCATCAAGTGAAGAACTCAGGGTTGCACCGAACTTTCCTTTACTAAAAGGACTCAAGGATAGTAGTAGCTGCGTCGATGAGTGTCCCGCTACAGCTGCTTTAGAGCGATTTATGTTGCCTCAAAAGAGTGCCGTTAGTAGACTCACAACCTCACAAGATGATGATGAAGGTGACTTTGCTCACTTCTCGTTTGATGAGCAACCCTGTGATGATTCACATTCATCATCATGGTCCAAACATGACAGCGATGAATCGCTCCCATTTCCTCGAAAGTTTGATACTTCCGTAATATCATCACAGCAAGAAGGTGATGATGGTGACAAGCGACCAAGAACCGTATCTTTCTCGTCGAGAATGCTGTCGCTGGCATCAGTATCAGACTCGTCTTGGTCATCCAGAACCATTGATTCGGTCTCTGCAGATTCGTCTCTCCTATCCATGCTCTCATCTTGTACATTAGAGCCCAACAAGAAGACAAAACGGTCGATCCCTACTGTAACTGAAGCGGGTGCCATGTAAAATATCATACCTCTTCACGCACAAAGGGAACATAGACTATCGGCCTTTTTCTTTTGCGTTCACGCTCGCGCACTCCACTGAACTGTTGAAACAACATCACCCCACGTGCATATCATTTCAAGAATAGAACTTGCGCCTCAAGTACATACTGACACAGAACATGTTCATATCCATTGGCAATTCAGCCTCATGTACTTGTACAAAATGCACATTAATAAACTAAGTAATCATAGATTGTACTAACTACTGAAGAGTGTGATACAGTATTGACAAGTCATTGCTACTACAATACTTAGCGACCATCTTGATTAGAGCCTCTCATTTAAGATTCACTCACTCTCTCTACACAAACGAACCTGAAGAGAGTCAATTCAAACTATTGTAACGTTAACATCTATAGTATCTTAAATTCTACATGAGGCGCTTATACTAGCTGCCGCCTTGGGTCTTTTATTTCTTTCGGCGGATCAGCTGCTGGCACGTTAGCATGTGCTGTACCTGACCTTGAACGATCACCACTATTTGGTCTTCGACGAGGTTTGCTGCTCGCACGAGGTGTTGCATCCGGATCAAAAGAGGGGGTTGCAGAGCGCTTCGGCTTCTTCTTGTGGCTCAACGCCAACTTTCCTGGGCGAGCAGGAACTGTCCTGATTTTGTTGTCGACTTGATCCTCCTCAAGTAGGTCTTGATCCAACGTTCCTCTGCCAATTTTCTTTCGTAGCTTCTTCTTCCTCTTCTTACCTGGACCTCGCATATCACGAATGAAGAAGCTAAGGTAAGATTCTCCATCATTCTTCCGACTTCTAGCGCGTGCGTGAAATATGGACAACGTGAGAGTTGAAGCCATGAAAAAGAGTAAGAATAGGGAGAGCTGTCCAACAGCACCAAGTGCGTCCCAAGCAACCGAGGATGCCTTCCGTGCGTGTTTCTGTCGGTAACACTTATCCAGTTTGCTGTTGCGTAGGTCATCACATCCACCGTCAAAAGTTGGAGCAGGTGAGATGGTTGGCGCCACTGTTCCTCCCATGAACTCTACCCATGACCCTGCCAAGTTCGGGCTGAAGATCATGAGTGGGTCTTGTCGTTGGAGAAAGAGAGCGAGACAGCCACCGCTGGTACAAAATTCCGATGTTCCAACAGCAACGCCGGATGGATAAAGACTGCGCCAATAATCCACGTAGTTATTGGATCTTTCGAGATATGCAGCTGCGTGTTCTTCTGACTGAAAACCAACGCGGTAGGCAAGCGTCATTTGAGGGCAGAAGCCTCCAGTGTTTGCGTTGTCTGGACCACAGCCATATTTTGCCCTATCTCCAGCAGCATGCATAGCACAGTTGCTGTACAAACCAAGGCTGTTGTAAGGTGATTCGTAGTTCCACGTGATTCCTAGCATGCTACATAAGCTATTGTAGAGGTAACCAAGTGCAGAACTAGCGTCCGCTTCGAATTGCAGCTTGATACTTCCATCGTCATCTTGAAATACAAATGCTGGTTTGATATACAGCTCTCCAAAATCAATTGTTTCCATCACTTTGATTAAATCCTTCAAGTCGATTCCTCCCTGTAAAAATGGCATTGCATGGATATGATTAGAATGTTGAAAAACTCTTCAAGTCGCGAATGAGTAAGATACAAATACTCACCATGTCAGGGTTGAGGGTTCCGGTGTAGAAAAGAGGTATGTGTGCAGTGTCTTTGTCAACAATGCTACCAGCGCCATTGTCCACCTCTTCTCCCACCAGCCAGCCGTGATTCGTCCCAAACTTTTGTATATATGTAAAGTTCCGATCCAACAGTGTTTCAAAGTCAAACTGATCTTGGAAACTTCTAGTTCCTTGTAGCTTGGAATCTGAGTATTGAGATAGAGGAATGCCGAGGAAAGTTTCGCCCTCTTGCTCGCACCCAGGAGGTAGATCCCACCCATCTGTCATGTCGTGCTTTGCCATCCGTGCATTCCATCCATACGGGTTGTGTTCATAGTACTCCTGGTCGCTGTTGTCATTAGATCCGGAACCTTTGTTGTAATCAAAGTCAATGGTAGTTGTTTCTTCGTAGTATGTGCCAGCATTTCCACTCGAATAGATGGTTGCATAGCCTAATTCTTTATCAGTCAGGTCGCGGTTGGGCAAAAATGCCTTGGTGATATTGGCTCTATCGAAGAAGAAGTAAAGATTTCCATACCCAACATACATTTTGTTAGCTGATTTTGATTCTGGTGGAAAAGAAGCGTATCCCTTGCTCCCAATCACAACACCCTTTGGATACATTGATTGCCATACTGCCACTTCGAGATTCACCTGGAAGAAGTATTTTTGTTGATGAGTCAGTGACTTAAACTTGACACCGCGAGACATCGACACGTGAGGATCAGTATCATGATCATCCATACAGGCACCTCCACCGACAGCATCCATTGCATCAAATAGATTGTCCAAGAAATCATCATAGGTGGAATAGCTTGCATAATCAGTGTAAGAATCAACAACAGATACAATCAATGTAATATCACTGGAAGGAACACTATTGTCGCCATCACCTGATCCGCCACCTCCTCCACCTTTGACATACTCGGGAAAGACGGCAAATGGCGGAAATGAGAGACTATCCATCGCATCATATACTTGCTCGATGGAGGTACCTCCATACTCAGGGTCAAGCGATCCAATTCGAAGTAGTTCAGTGTGCGACGAGTCAATGTACCTGATTGATGAAAGGCAAGAATGCAAGAAAAACAAGTTAGCTTTGTCAATAGAAAAGACGATAAATGACCCATGCACATCAGAGTGACGACTTGTGTTGACTTACGGCATCTTTCCTGAATAATCAAAACTCTTGTAACCTCCACCAACAAGCCAACCATCTTCATCCATACTCATGACATAATCGTAGTTTCTATCAATCAAATTCTCCATGGGAAATTGATCACACAGCTGAAAGCTATACGGATTTCCCATTGCAGTGTTCACACTCAATGAAATCCCAATGAATGATAGGCCAGCTTGAGAGCAGTCTTCATCTCCTGAATCATGAGATGGCTGTTCTCCACTCTCGCAGTCATTACCGTACATGGCACACATATCCATGGCCGAATAGGATTGATAGTTGTAGCAGCATCCAGAGAGCTGGGATGACAGTTGACGGCGAAACTGTTCTGGTGAATCGACGACTTTTTCTGTTGCTCCGCGAACTCCTCCACTTCTTGTAGTCGCAGTGTCAGTCTGATACAATGGTGCAGCGACGGACACATGCTCTTTAAAATTGTGCTTACGAGTAGCTCGATACTTTGGCCCTTCAATCGGTAGAGTTTTGCGAGGTTGAGCTACAATTCGCCGACCACCTTGACGTTGTTTCTTGGCTGCTTCGAATCTTCCCCTATCGGCAAGTTTGGCCGATGTGTGGGGCAGAATTGTGAGTGCTGCGGCGACCGCAGCTGCTTTGGCTATAGTAACCATTTTGTTGCTCTATCAAACACTAGTGTTTGTGCTTACTGTGCTTAGCCAGCGATATCTCTCTTGGGCCTCTTCTTCTTTGTACGTATTGTGTTGTATTGAAGGATGTTCATGATGTGCGTCTATGCAAATTGACCGTTTCAGCGACGAATTTTACCGTTTTGGTGGCAGCAGGAAAACTCTCTCCATTTTGGAAAAGTCTTGGGGCTTTGTTCAAGAAAGAACAGGACTTTGCAGCAGATCCCGACAGATCGCTGGTTGAAGTGTGTTGAGTTATTAGCGAGCCTCACATTTCAAAGCCCCGCTCTCTCTAAACTTCATGCAAATATTTCAGTAGAGACACAAGAATTCCTTCGGTGCGTGTGTGTTTTACCCACACAAGTAATACGAATAAATCATGCCGCCGCGTAGAGTGCTGCCGAGTCGACATGCGAGGACTGGAATTATTTCCTACTCTGATACCCAAGCGGCGGGTGCAGTAGTACCAAGCGGAGGGGCTGAAGTTGGTACCGGCGAAATTGGTGAAAACGAGAACAGTACGTATTATTTGAGTGATGAGGATGGAAGTGATGATATTGATGAGGTGAGTTGTTAGTGGTATTAATAGGGGGTTTAGTTATGCCCATTGCTTGAACATATTTTCTTGTGCACCTACATAATAATACCATATTCTCATCTGTGCTTTGCATAATATCTTTTGTATCAAATTATGTACGCCTACAGACCCAAGATCTCACCGCAATCCTTCCAAATGGTAGAGAGCTCCGTGTAAAAATTAAAGTATTTGACATATCTCCTCAACACATCTCTCCTCAAAAATCGCCCGTCCGTAATGATGCCGCCATCGAAGCGGCGAATTGGCAGTGTCATCTCTGTGGAAAATCCAACATGAATGGGAAGAAGAGATGTGGACACTGTCAAGCTTGGAAGGGTGGGATGAGAGAGAATATTAGGACGAAAAAGCAAAAGCCCCCTCCTCCTACTCAAGATGTACAGCCTATTGAAATTAAGCATCATCTCTTGGCAAAGCCGCCTTCGAGGGGGGTTGTGGAAGATACTCCCATGGAAGTGGAGGGAGGAGAGAAGGAAGATCAGGATGAGGGCGGACCAGCCGGGTCTCGTCCCAAACGCAAAAGAACCAATGTCTATTCTTCACTATCAGAAGCAGTCATTAAAGCTACCTCGCAAGCAAGAGCAGAAGCGTTCATGGCAGCAGCACCCGTCCCTCAACACCAATCGAAAGTGAAAACAAAGCCACTTCGCGACTACGTTCATCCTGGAGCTGTTGCAGCAGAAAAGGTGATTGCGACGTCTAAGCGAGTTCCAGATGAATTGGTCGGGAATGATGGCAATCTCTTTTACTGCCGAGTATGTTTGGGTGTGGTAAGTTGAGCTGCCTGTTATTTTGGCTCTTTCTTTGCGCCACTCTCTCTAATATTTGTCTCTTTTCTATAATTCTTCCAGGGAGAGGTTGTGTGCTGCGATGGATGCCCACACGTTTTCCATCCGTTCTGCTTACCTGCAGGTCCGAGCAAGACGAGTCTCGAAAATGATGACGATCCATGGTATTGTCACGATTGCATCAAGAAAGACATGAAGGGCAGGTCGATTAATCCAAAAAAGAAGAAACGATTGGGTGGTAAAGGAGGGAGGGGTGCTGGCGGTGCCGGGAGATATCGTGCGCGTCCTTCCATGACCCCATCGGATGATGAAAGATCTCCTAGGGGTCATGGCTCTGGATATCAATCTCCCTTTGTTAGGACCGATGAAGACGATGAAGAGGTTGGACCCGAAGCATTGGCCTCCGTCCAGAAACCTACATCTTCGACGCCTGCATTTTTCTTTTTCCTCCTTCACAATAGAAGTGCAATAGAGAAAAGGTTGTATAAAAAAAATCGTTTCTTTCGGGCCATGCCGAAAGGATTGTCCAGGAACGAAAAGGTGGCCCAGGAAGGTGCAGCGATATGGGTTGGAATGAATGACGCTGAAAGAAATGAATGGATCGAGTTCAGTATGAAGGACTTTGAACAAAGAGTCGTTGCGTGGAAGGAAAAGGTAGCTATCCATACCATGATAGATGCAATGGACGGTGATGAAGCTAAAGGCGAGTTCAAAAGGCAGACTTCAGATGAAACGAACTCCACGGCAGATGCCAATCCTGACGATGAAGGATTTGCAGCAACCAACCGTGCCAGGTTGACTCAATTCAGCAAAGTGAAGTCCCAACCGGTCAATGTCGGATCGAAGGAAAGCAACAATGGTATCCTCCTTGAACTTCTGAAAGATATCAGATTTCGGCCTTTGCCATTGATTAGTACAACCCGAGATGATGAAGACTTGACTCATAATGTCAGAGATAATGTGGCAATTCAAAAGTTTATTGTAGAAGGGCCAGTTGAGACGTGCATCGGTGATGACTGCCTTGGTTGTACTAGAGGTTGGAGTCACTTTTGTCTTGTGTTAAAGCGTCATATTCCCAGCGCTGAACATCGCGCAAAATTGCAGCCTCCTGTGAGCTCTCTATTTGCCACTCGGATTGGCTTGGGTCTAAAAGCGAATCTTCCGCACTATGATGATGATGCTGAGAAAGCAGATGCATCTAATTCCACAAGCGTTGAAGATGCAGCAAGGCTTGGAGGCATTAGCAAAATATGCCCTACTTACCAGCCACGAAATACTCATTCTCTTGATGATCCTAGTCTCCGGAAGGATGATGCTACTGCTTTCATAGAAAGTGCCATCGCATTGAAAACAGTGGCGCCTGGATCCGGTGGAAACGATGATCAGAGCAATAGTGAAAAGCTGTCTCCATCTCCTGGGAAAGTCAAGGCATCGTCGCGATTATTACCCATGCGAGGTCGAACAAAAAGTGCAGAAAAAGATAACAATAATGAGAAGAATGAGGACACTGGCGACAATACGCAGCAACGTAATAAATGTGGGAAGTGTGGAAACCTTGAAGGGAACTCGTTTGGCTGCATCCCTTGCCGCAGAGCACAGCTCATTTCGCAAATATCCAAAAGAGATCTCCAATCATTTTATGCAGGCGGGGATGGCGCCTCTGGCTCTCATGACATCAGATATAGCTGCGTCATGCTAGGGCGGTCAAGTTTACAAGATGTTAGTCATAGTGGCTCAAAGGGTCTTCACAAAGAGGGCCTTGACAAAGTGGGGTTGTCTTTGACGAAAGAAGGTTGGGCACCGAATGCAGTAATGCCTCCTCGTTCGAAACAGTTCCCGATACCAAAACTAGACGATAATGATTCTGTTGAAAGTTATGATGATGACGAGTCCATGCTATCAAGCAATAATTCTTCCGCGGAAACTAGCAACGAAGACATGTCTGTCGATGATTTATCGTGGTGCTGTGACAAATGTGGCATTGAAAATGAGTCTTCGTCTGTCAAGTGCGGCGCTTGTCAGCAGTGGAAAGGTGACAACAAAGAGGAGAATTCGCCAAACATCACAAGTAGCAGTAGATCACGCAGCTGCACAACAAAATCCGGAGAAGAAGAGCCACCCGTAGATCGACACTCTTTAGCTCTAAAGCACAAGGAGGAGGCCGACGAACTCTCACAAAAATGCTTAACGATTGCATGCTGTGGAATACTTGCAGGTATGATCCGTCGAGACCCGATGCGTCTCTTCGCTGAGCCGGTGAAAAAAGAAGTTGCTGAGTATCACAAGATGATCACAGATCCTATTGACTTCAGCAAAATCAAGGAGAAGATCTTCACGAACGAGTACTCCTCACTAGGAGCATTTATTAACGACGCTCGGAAACTGTGTATCAATGCATGTGTATTTAATGCTGCAGACACTCTCTACGCAACAACGGCAAAGGAAATATTTGACTCGCTTGAAATCATGGCTGACAGGGCGAAGAAGTGGATTGCGATGTTGAAAAACGCTCACGCTACAGCGTTTACAAAGGATAGCGCATTATTTACCAAAGAAAGTGCAGGTTGCAGCAAAGAAGATATCTTCAAGGATGTTAGATTGATGTGGCCTGGCGCAGTTGAGCTATTAGAAGAGCCTACGTGGCTAAATGAACAAGCGAAGTCTGACTTTGTCAGGACGAAGGAAAATGAAATTGCGTACTATGGAGCCCTTGCGGTACGAAGGACTGCTGCTGCGGCTGAGGCGTCAATGTTATCAAATTTAGATTTTGATAGTTTTCAACGGCCTGTTGTGAAGAGGTCGCATCTCCAAGATGAATTGCTTCGAAGACATATTGACCAGCAAGTATCAATTCATACTGGTTCGATACAACTATCTGACGTTCCGAATTTTAGAGAGGAGGGGCTTCTAACTTTGTTGAAACGAGTCCAGAAACGTCGGGCTGAAGCCCGATTGTCTTCTGACAGTGGAAGTGCTCGCTGTGATGGGTTCAAGGTTGGAGATGAAGTGAACGTATCGAAATTACGAAGGAAATTTAAACGAACGCTTGATGCTACGAAGCCGAGAGTCCTACCGTCACGGTTGGCTCAAAGTACGGGGTTGGCTAGTCGGAACGCGCAAGAAGCATCGAAGGAAGGGCAATTGGAAAGCGGTGCTACCCTGGAATCAATTGGCCAAGTAATGACTGAAAATAAAGTCAGTGTGCAAGGTAGTAGGACTCATGGCTGGGGGCTATTTTGTGATAAACCTTTTTCCAAGGGGGAAGTTGTGGCTGAGTATATTGGGGAATACGTTACTGACGCTGTTGCAGATGGAAGAGAGAAATACTATCGTAAGCAGAGAATCCAGGATTATCAATTCAGAGTTGATAAAAGTTTGGTTATTGATGCAACACATAAAGGCGGCTATGCACGCTATATCAATCATAGCTGCAATCCAAACTGCGCTGCCAATATTGTCAAAGGTAAAGCACCAAATGAGCATCTGAAGAGGGTGATAATTGTGGCTCAACGAGATATCAAAGCCACTGAAGAGTTGTCGTACGACTATCAGTTTCCACTTGAAATGAATATTGATTCAAGGATCCCGTGTAATTGTGGATCTAGACAGTGTAGAGGTTTCATGAACTGGGATATTCCCGAGAAAGCAAGGAAGTGAGGCAAATGCATCGATACATAAGTCATAGATTAAGACTATTTTATGTCAGAACAAGAGATGTGTGCATGTGCAAATACCTTGAGGCCAAACACGAGCCTGTGAGCCAACTTTTAGGCTATCGATCTGGGATGCAGAGTGTGAGAAGTAGAAATGCAACAGCAGAAAGCGAGAGGTCCGGCCAATAGGAGATGTCCAATGTGACAGTCGTTTTTCTTGTTCAGTTTCTGACATTTGACATTTAGCGTTGATTTTGCAAAATGCCCTTAACGCAGAGCCGAAAACACTGACATCCGATAGAAGGCAATACATTAAAGGCATCAGACAATAACATTTGGTACAACAATCGAAGGTGTATTTGATAATTTCTCTCGTGTAGCATATCGATATGGACTCGCCGGCAGTGAGCCCAACTCCTCTTCTCAAGACCAACGAGACGTCTGTAGAAACTAAAGGCGAAGGTCGTGAACGTTTCTCAAGTCGGTTAGCATTCTATTTCTCCGCGGTCGGATCAGCCGTCGGCTTCGGAAACGTATGGAGATTTCCTTCACTCGTCTTTGAGTATGGCGGTGGAGCATTCTTTATACCATATCTGCTTGCTTTATTCTTGGTAGGCATTCCACTATTGGTTCTGGAAATCTCTTTAGGGCAGCACTTTCAGCTTGGAGACGTGGCTGCTTTGGAAAGATCCACGAGAGACTTCGTGGCGTAGGTTTGGCTTCTATTGCATGTGGATATATGTTAGTGACATATTACTCCATGCTCTTAGCATGGACATTCAATTCCTTTTTTGCATCATTCCGAGCAGATAATTTCTGGGATCAAGATGAGGTATCTGGTACAGAAGCGAAAGAATACTTTTATCAGACTATAATCGGAATGGATACACTTGGAGATGATCTAAAGCCTACTCGCTTTGTTGGAATGAATGTATTTTATTCATTGTTGACTTGGGTTGTAATATACTTCAGTGTTGCGTATGGACTTGAAGCAACTGGCAAAGTCACTTATGTAACAATGGGCTTCCCTTTGGTAATCTTATTCGTGTTCCTTGGGAGATCATTGACACTAGAAGGTAGTGGAAATGGAATCAATGAGTACATCGGTGAATCAAACTGGGGAATCTTCAGTGATCATCCTGAAATTTGGTCAAGAGCTGTTTCACAGATCTTCTTTAGTTTAGGCACGACGTTTGGCATCATGACCGCATATGGGAGTCACTGTAAACGCAATGAGCCGGCATTCTTAAACTCTTGCGTGGTGGCTCTCTCAAATAGTATGTTCTCCTTCATTTCTGGGTTTGCAGTATTTGCAACTCTTGGTCACTTAGCCTACTTGGAAGGACTCGACAGTGTCGCTGATCTTGAGGTAAGAACTGCTCTAATCCACTTGAACATTCCATCGTGTTGCTCTCTCATATCATTTCTCACCACACGCCCATTGCTTGTAATACACTAGTATTCATCTTTTGGTTTAGTGTTTGGGAGCTGGCCAGTTGCGTTGGGCACGCTTCCTGGTGGGCAACATTGGATTCGATTGTTCTTCATCATGCTTTTCATGCTTGGGATAGACAGTGCATTAGTTTCATGGAGGCTTTCCTCACTGTATTGCATGATACAAAGTTGTTTCACAATGTGGATAGAAAGAGGGCTAGCTTAGTCCTTACTGCGTGTGCTTTCCTCCTCTCTACACTTTATGCTACCGACGCTGGTTTGATATTTCTTGACAGCGTAGACTATTATATCAATTTTGTCATTATATTCGTGGGATTTGTGAAAATGTGTGGCTGCCGGATGGGTGTACAAAATTGAAACCCAAATCGAATGTCTCGGGCCGAAAATTGTGTTTGTCTACATTACCACCACGTTTGGTTCTGTTCTGCTGGCGTGTGCAATGTGGTTTGGAGTTGGTAATGCAGCCGCTGGATTTTTCGGCCTTGTCATCTCATATGCCATGGGTATTGCATACGTTGGGTATCTGATGAAGAAGAAGAAGCAAGAAGACCAAACCCTAACCTGGAGTGATATGTTGTTTGATCTAACGATGAGCAACGTAATGAAGCTCAGAGAAGATTTAGTCTCGAGCGTGGGACATATTCCGGTTGCTTGGGCCTTCCTAATCAGACACTTTATCCCACAAGTGCTCTTGATATTGTTCTTTTTGGGAGCAGACGCTACTACAATCGATGAAGAGGGCAACGAGGTTAAAGTATTCGGTAACTATAGAGGGTATGCTTCTCCTTGTCAGGTACTTGGCATCCTGACTATAGTATTTGCTGGATTTCTTGTTGTATCAAGCCTAGTCTTCCCACAGTTGTACGAAGCACTTGAAACTGTTGATGAGACTGAAACAAAAGTTGATGAGAATAACATCGATGAAATCGAGATGGAAGAGAGGAAAAAGGTCGAGACAACTGGCAGCGTGCAGCTATCAAAAGGAGAGCTTGCCTAGAGATACTACTGCCTACTTGTTAATGTCTTATGTGTGATTTGCAGCCAATGTTAGACATATGAAGCTATAGTAGCTAATGTTAAGATCTCATGTTCTTTGTATGTGTATCGGCCATGTTACAGCCTCGTAGGTGACCTGATGAGGCCCAATTTGGATGGCCGCCAGCAACACATTCATGCTCAATACCGAAATTAGAAAGTCACACATTGTAATAATGAAATTCACACTGACATACTATCTGCAAATTACATAGTTTTAAGCAGACTACGTAATATCTATCTCAAGCTCATCACATTCTTATAGCTTAATAAATCTGCCTCAGGATATCAGATTCAGCAGGTGCACGCACCGATCTTTGTTGCCGAGAAAAGTTCGCCACGGATGCTATCTAACTGTTGGAACCTTTGCTTGCTACCATTAGCATGATCTCCGTCGACAATTTTGGACATACCAGAAGCATTCTTTTCCTGTTGTTTACGACTCCTCAGATGGAAAAATGTTTCCAGGACGACAGTCACCACTAACCGCCTTTGGAGTAGAGAAAGGAGCGTTTATATGCTCATCAAGGGAGCAGGTGACATCAATGCACATAATGATGCTAAGGTTGGCTTCAAAAAGTGAGCTCAGGATGGTACAACAGCTCATTCTGGAACAATAAATGCACGACAAATTGATACGATCAAAAGAGAACTTGATACGATTGTTGCAGAGGGGGTTCCCCAAGGCTCCCCCCTAAAGCGGGGAATTATTCAGAGAATGTACGTCATATTTATCGGGGAAGTCCTATCCCCTCTAATTAAAACCCGGATACACACATACGTTGGAACTCGTAGTAATGGATTCCAAAACATCCATGACAAGAAAACGAGTTGCCCACCAACTCCCACGTAACCATCAAGCAAGCTGCACTTTATGCGGAGTTTTGCTTGTGGAGCCAGGTCTTGGTTGCTTGAAAGTACATCAATCCCATGTCAATCCAAGCCACAAGGGTGCATGACTGCAACACGCATATAACCATCCAGGTAGGAACTAGTATAAAGCCTGCGAGACGACATTGATGCCGATGCTCACACTCCGATCGACAATTTTTTGATAACAACCTCTCATTATTTCCGCCGAAAAGCCTCCACCCACACGAGCATTGAGCTTTTGCATTATCCTATACAATAAACCATGAAGACATCATCCGTCCTACTCATCGCACACTTATTTGCCCTCTCTGCCGAGGCTCGTCTGTGGAAGAAAACATCAAGAGATCTGCAGGAGAAGCGATCTGATGATGGAGGCGCCGAAGCAAGCACTCGTATCATCAACGGTGACGTAGCAGAAGAGGACAGATTCTCCTTCGCAGTCTCTCTTCAGACGAGCGGTCACTTCTGTGGAGGCTCACTTATAGCAAAAGATATGGTGTTAAGCGCAGCTCATTGTGCCTACGACGAAGGAACACCAAACTATGATGCTGTAATAAAGCAACATGACCACAGCGAATGGTATGATCAGGACCGAGACCGAGTTGATGCCGTGAGGGAATACATACACCCGAATTATAGTGAAAACACAAACAATTTTGATGTTATGGTAGTTAAACTTGCTCGTCCCACTATTGCAAACGTAGCCACGGTAAAGCTCAACTCTTCAAACTCAAAACCCTCTCCCAACGCATCTGTTACTGTGGTGGGATGGGGAATTACGCAAACAGGCAACACCTCTGATGAGCTCAAGGAAGTTGAAGTCAAAGTCGTATCGCAAGCATCGTGTAGAAGCTCATATGGGTTCAATACAATTACGGACACCATGCTCTGTGCTGCAGATCCTAATGAGGACTGCACTCTTGTCAGGGCGATTCAGGAGGCCCTTTGTTTTTGAAGGGTGACAATGCATCTGAAGATGAGCAAGTAGGAATTGTCTCTTGGGGTTACGGGTGTGCATGACAGTAATTATCCCGGTGTATACGTGAGAGTGTCGGCTGTCCATGATTTCATCAAGGGCATAGTCTGTGATCACTCACAAGATGAAGATGCAAGGAGCCGGTTTCAGTGCATCAGTGGCTCTAGCATTAGTGGCTCTAGCATTACACCTTCTCCAACCCCAGACAGTAGTGTTGCTGCTACTGATGACTTAGATTACTACGATGACTTGGATTACTATGATGACATCATTGTCGATGACGATGACGATTGGTGGAATTCATGGACAAACACCGTATCGAACTGGTGGGATAGCTGGTGGAATTGAGGATAGTTCTGCCGCATCGAGACTCGCCTCCATACTGTTGTAAATATTGTTTGATGACTTGCGGAATGATAACTGTTAGCTTTGAAGTTCTACAGATGCATCCTTACTTGCCTTGTAGTTAGCTTGGCGTAAAATAGGGTTTTCATTTGTTGCATTGCCTTGATGAAGCGTCTGCGGAGCATCGCTTGACATAAGACCATTTGTGCACCCTTCAATGTTGCATAGGCTTGGAAAACGGTAGCTTTGAGTTTATCTAATGAGTACATATTTCGCAGTTTCAGTCATATACCACATACCAAACGTCATTACATCATTCCACCAGAAGCTTTCTTTGTTGCCCGATCCTTTCTATGATGATTGCCAATCTTGGCCTTGTTGTCATTCTTTCGTCGCTTTTGAATCTTTGACATATCATCGCCACCGTCGCCTTGCTTGGCATCGCCTTGAGGTTTGCCTCCACCTCGACCTGGTTTCCCTCCTCTTCCTGGATTGCCTCCTCTCCCAGGATTACCTCCTCCTCCAGCAGGAGTTCCCCCACCTCTTCCTGCCTTCTTCCCACCACGTTTTATTGGCAAGTATTTACCGTCAGGACCAATCAATCTGCCTTTCTTGCCTTTATCTGGTCCATGATACTTCTTTTCTCCTCCATCATCTGCACTTTCAGCACTAGCCGCGCCCTTCTTGTGACCACCGGACCTGTTAAGGTTACGATTCTCTTCCCAGAAAGAACTTTCTGATTCCACGTCTCTAACCAACCGATTGTACTTTCGCCACATCTCTTGCTCGTTCTTAGCTCCACCTCTATCATACTTTTGTTGAATATTTTGTGTGTCAACATCGTATAATCCTTCATCCATGCCGATGCCTCCATCATTGCCAATACCATCATATTGATCATCGTAGTCATCATCATATTCGTTACGGTTGCTTTGGAAGTAATCGTCATCGTCTTCATCACTATCTTGGTCAACACCACTCACTTTTAAACCACCCAGTGCTCTTGATACATTCTCTACGGTGGATATGCTACTACTTATCAGGTACTTGGCATCCTGACTGTAGTATTTGCTGGATTTCTTGTTGTATCAAGCCTTGTATTCCCGAACTTGTACGAAGCACTTGAAACTGTTGATGAGACTGAAAAAAGTGTTGATAAGAATAACATCGATGAAATCGAGATGGCAGAGAAAGATCAAGTCGACGACATTGGCAATGAGCAACTATCAAAAGGAGAGCTTGCCTAGAAACTTCTGCTTATCTGTTGATGTCTCATGTGTGTATTGCAGCCAATATTAGACCTAGGAAGCTATAGTAGCTAATATTTAGATATTCCCACCATGGTCTCTCACGGCGATTGTCACATCAAAAACAACTTATGTACAAAATTGTGGCAGTTCATCAACAACACTAACAGATTACAGAGAGAAACCAAAATATTGACTGGCAATTATATGTATTTCAGTCATGATGAGAGATGTATTCAAATACTAATGCTGTTTATATAAATATCCATTTTGATAGAGAGAGCTCGAAAGTGACCTGAACAGTGGTGAGGCCCAATAATGGATGGCAGCCACTACTCTAGCACCATGTCGTGTCTCACGCTGTAAATATGACAATCAACTGCTTCTAGTG